>LGRX02010787.1:0-18092 GCA_001247695.2 Cymbomonas tetramitiformis
GGCCGCCAGAGGGGGAGGAGCCGGCGAGCATGAGGCTGCCATGGCTCCAAGGGAGGAGGGCAGGGGAAGGGAGCCGGCGAGCATGAGGCTGCCTTGGCTCAAAGGAAGGAGGGCGGGGGGAAGGGAGCCGGCGAGCATGAGGCTGCCTTGGCTCAAAGGAGGGAGGAGGGAGGCAGGAGGCCGGCGAGCAAGAGGCTGCCATGACCTCACAAGAGCAGCAGTTATGGCAGTTATGGCAGAAATGACAGTTAAATCTGGATGGACAGAGGAAAACCCTTATATCATCTCCGATCACGGGATAGTATGGGCTGAATGTAAACTTCCTCAAAACAATACTAAACCCGAGTTACCCACAGATACAACTGTGCCAACACCTAGATTCAATGGTGCCAAGGAAATCACACATGACGAATACCCAGGGTATCCAATCAGAATGATAAACAAAAATACGGATACAAAAAGGAAAATCAACAAGAAGGAGATTGCAGGACTTCTTGAAGCAAACGGATACAGCACGAATGAACTTGTGCACGCATGTATCAATAGAAATAAAGCAAGAGCCGCAATCAGCACCATCAAGGGTGACACCACTGATCTCGACCTAAGACGTGTAAATATAGACGGCAGCCCCATAACAGTGAACAGGCTCATCGCAAAAAACGAAGAGACGGATGACATATAACAATGTCTAAAATGGCACAACAAACCCAAAGAATGGTGAATTCACCTCAACAGTCCGTGGCATGCAGCTCACTTACTCTCTAGAGGCAAGGGGATGCCAGAAGGTGGTTTAAACTTAGGCCATAATGACAAAGACAACATCTGGCATATAGGCTCACCTCATCTTCTAAACAAGAAAGATGTAAATGCCTACCTAAAACGACACCTTTCATTCAGCTCACTGGAGGTTAAGAAAATCTCAAAATCCAGCACAGATGAGTCCATGACTTGCTGGGATATCCTACTGCAACCCCATATGCAAGCTAAATTTTGGGGTTTGTTTGGATCTGAGATGCTTTCAAACGAAATAGATTGTACTGCCCACCTTTTCCAATATGCTACGGGCTGGGTGTCCTACACCGAAAGACTACATAGCACATTCGAAAAGGAATTCGGACCGGAATCAGCAAGCAGATTGCACCCGCCATAAGAAAATGAACCCTGCCACAACATGGGATACCTTGCATAAACTTGCACACCAGGCGGCCAGTCATGCATTCGGCACCAAGAGTCTGAATAGAACTGGTAGATCTGACAAACCATCAGCAACATCAAATTGTATTTACAAATGGCTAAACACAGTGCGCCGCACCATTAAATATTCAGACACAAGAACCCATGCGAGTAACATTCCTAAGCAAGCCAAAAAGGCAGCCCGCACCTTACCGTTTACCTCGCTCCAACCCAAACACAATGAAGCAGCAACCGCATGGAGATCACGACTGCGAAAGAATTATGAAATAATCAGAATTGCATTCCAAAAAAGTAGAGACGCAGACATCGAACGCCGCAAGCTCCGAGAAAAGGAATCATTGCAGCATCTCTTCTCTACAAACCTTTCAAGATTTCTAGACACAGTCATGGGAAAGATGAAACCCACCGAAAGAGGTGCAGCCGCCACTCCGGATAGCGAGGGAAAGATAAAATCAAACAGACTAAACACCACACTAAATGAGTACAAGAATAAGAAATTGTACTCTACCAACCCAAAGAAGCCAGATTCCCTTCCACGGTGGCTCTCCGACATTCTCAAGGATAGCCCTAAAATCCCTGATACGGCCGCCGCAAAATTAGTAACAGAAATCACATACAAAGAACTACAACAAGCACACTCGGATTGTGGTATTTCCACAGCGCCTGGACCCTCAGGAATGCGATATTCGCAGTGGATCAAGGGCCCACAGAACTTCCAAGATGTTACTATCTCACTTTTTAATCACATTCTTGAAACCGGGAGATTTCCAAAGAATGCAAAAGCTGGAGTGATCCTTCAAATCTCTTAAAACCCCCTTGAACCGTGCACCATAGATAACTCTAGGCCTCTTACAATGCTGAAAACGGGTCTTAAACTGTTTAACACAATAATAGCTAACCGTCTCAAAACAATCCTCAATACTCACCCCATTCTCTTCCCCATCCAAGATGCCTAAGTTCTTCCGAATAAAAACATAGACGACTCTCTCCAAATTTTGAATGAAGTAATCTCGGATGATGCCAATAGGTACGATAAAGACCTTCATGTAGTCTATCTGGACCTAAAACAAGCATTCGACATGGCTGAATTCTGGATGAGCGACCTAGCACTGAAAAAGTTAGGACTCCCGTCACAGATAATTAGCATTATTTCAGACATCACGAATGATGCCTCTAGAATGGTACTCACTGAAGAAGGCTTAACAGATGAATGGTCCCTTGAATGTGGAGTACCGCAGGGAGAAGTCCTGAGCCCGCTAAGGTTTGTAGCCATCATGGATATCCTGGCAATATGGTTAGCAAAAAGAGCAAATGGTGCAAACCCGACAGGGACCACATATGGATACGAACTGCACTCGGAACGCCAAAGACCAGACAAGCCAGGAAATGATGTTACCCTGCCCTCTCAAAACCTACTAGAAAAGGACACCCCTTTAATTAAATATCTTTGCATGGTTCTTCCGTGATGACATCATGCTTGTCGGCAAAACCAAAGACGAAGTTCAAGACATGCTAGGCATAGTAAATGAATTCACGAGCTTCATCCCCATCAATGTTAAGAAATCCAACTACTCTTATAGAAAGAGTATCAAACCTCAAGGCAAAATGGTATGACCTGTCCGATGACTTACTCATCTCTGGGCGTCACCTGGAGCCTGATACCAATGACCTAAGCCCTTCCATTGATGCGAAATGGATACCCCCTGAGTCACCATAGTTTCTTGATTTTTCGAGCAGCGAGGAGGCAAACAGATATCTTGGAGTATGGTTTGCACTTAATGGTGAATGGGACAAACAGGCGGAAATCCTCATCGAAAGACTAAAAACTACTCTCACTTCCATTCAACTGCAACACATGACCCTGCACCAGCTAAGATATGTCATTAATGCGGTTGTAGTCCCTAGAATGGCATACCCCCTTAAAGTTACCTCGGCAATTGCTAATTCCTCAAAGAATATTGCACTTGAATTAGACAAAATGATAGCTTCTTTCATAATTAAATATTTGGGTTGTCCAATGGACACTAATCACCAAATAATTTGGACAGCAGTCTGCCAGGGGGGGTACGGTATTGATAGTGTTTTCGATATTGCAACTGCATCATGTGTTACTGAAACCATGAACACCCAGTGCACTGCAGATGAACACGAATAACACAACCACACTGACCGTATCAATGACCCCTACCTTATGCCTATTCTACTAATCTTACGGTGGGTTAACCCGCCGTAAGAGGAATTTTCGGCGGCCTCTAGTGGTGGCGTTATGAGGTCTATGGTGTCAAACCTATCGATTTTCAGACAGTTTATGAGTTGAATGAAAGCTGAGGAACATACTATGGATGAATGCGATGTGCCCTATGTGTGTAATGCGCTCGCGAAGTGGGGGGGTGTAGCGGGTTCCGATCATATATGCTTACGGTGGGTTGCCACATAATTTTGTATATTGGTAGATATGTGGCCTTCCTCGATGGCCCTTTGGAAATTTGGAGACCCATGTTGTCAAGTTCTCGAGCTGCTCTTTCTGCAGTGTCTTGTCAAAATTTTCATTCGAGGCCATCTTGACCCTCAAAATCTCACGCGAAGTGAGGGTGGTATGACGGTTTTTTACGCTATATGACACGATTTATATGCGATAATTGGTTTGCCGGTTTGGGTTTGGGTTTTCAGGTTAACAAACCCGGATACATCCGATATAATTCTTCGCGGATGCCTCTTGGGAGTGTCTAAAGTCATCCTGCCACCATGAACATGACCAGGGGGTCGGTTTAGGGGCTGAAATAATCGGTTTACTTAGGGTTGGGTAACCCACCGTAAGGGGTCCTTACGGTGTGTAAACCCACCTTTCGTAGAATAGGCACTTATCTCACTATATCGTAGAAACAGTAACCTGTGGCTTAAAATAATGATTCAAAACATGAACAACGAAATGTGTAATAATGCTATCTCGGGCTTCCCCTTCTCACACTATGCAACCTATCGTCACACAAAAGACAAACGTTTTAACTGGTTCACGCGTACAGGCCACATTATGGCCAAACTTGGATACGCTATTGATTCTAAAAATTACCCTGAAAATGTAGCTGGTGAAACCGCATTAGTCACCACCCTTCCCAGGCCACTCTACATGTCAAGAAATGTGACCTCTGCAATCCAAAAATACAATCTTAAACACACAAGATCTTTTTTGTCCCCCTGCGGTGGAATGCTAAAAAATTGGCGCGAAAAGCAAAAGCTTTTTCAGGTTGAACGGTAATAGACCCCCTGGATGGCTTACTAAAATTGAAAGAGAAATGCTTCAAAAACCCCCAGATCTAGACCCACAGGCCAGATATGTTAAGAAACAATACAGAGACACCATAGAACCTCCGGATACGGTTGAGTTTCACTGGAAAGGAAATGGTGACAGAGATTCCATCTCTCTTATCCACATCACCGATATTGACTTACAGGCCATGTCAATACAATATACATAATACAGTAACAGTGCCATAAATCCCAATGTCTTTGTCAAAATCGAAGGCACCAATAGTCTTCAATACGACTTTGAATATAGCATCACCAATGACGGTTGCATACTAATTCCAGCAGAATCCATTATCGAATATAACGACAATACAGACCCGCCCTCTTCTGTTCTTGCTAAAGTCAATGATATAAATTCACACTATGACTACATCTCAGACAGACAGTATGAGACCATTATTGCCAGAATGAAAAACAAAACTGCGGAAGAAGAAAGTGAATACAACTACCCTAGCGACTCAAAAGAAGAATCTACTCCCCCCGCTGAAAAGGACAAACAAACGGAGGACTATGATATGGCAAGCGATGGTTCCCTATTTGCTCTATTTGCTGGTAAAAAATCAGCATGCAGTGGTGCAACATATGCCATAAAAAACTTTGACAACGGAATGCCATTAGTTCGGAAGATGAATATCCCCCCCTCAAGAGCTTTCACCGCATCGGGTCTATTTATCAAGGAAGATATCCAAAACCCTAGTAGCACATCTGCTGAAATTGCGGGACTACGATTTCCACTCACATAACAAAAAGAAAAACTTCTCAAATCCATGACTCCAATGGTGCATGCCATTGACTCCATGGCCGCAATATCTGCTGTAATAAAGGATGGCAGATCCATGAGTGCCCGTGACAAATTACGTGAAGCTAACCGCAGAGATGTGCAGGCTGTCCGCCTACTACTAGAAGAACTTGGTTTCTATAGTGAAGGAGACCACAGTAAATTTATCCTCAAATGGATCAGGGGTCACAATAATGACAAAGTTCATGACAGAGTGGACCGCACTGCCAAAAGAGCCTCATTCAGAGGAGGTTGTTTAGACATCTCTCGCTACGACCCCGCCAAGGAACTACCTTTCTCATTGTTCTTTTTCGAGGTTCCTATCTTAGGTGATATTCGCAGTCACATCAAAAGAATTCAACGTCTCTCACACTATCATAACTGGAGAACTCTACAGTCCCAAGGAAAGTACTTGAGGATGCTCAATGAGAATAACACCACCCCCACTAAAGACATTTCCAAAATCACACCTAAAGCTTTCACTGCTTCTAGAAGTAGAGAACTCTTGGGTCTCCAAGCCTCTCCAGCACGTTCATTTAAACTGGGGAAAAACGTAACTGAAAACTGCCCCTACTGCCAACAGAATACAAAATGCACCTTCGAACACATCCAACTCGAATGTCCATGACATAATAATAATTTGAATAATCTTAGAATAACCCAGGATGCTGAACTGAGAAAAATCATTGCTGAAGAAATTTCAGAAAAACCTAAACTCCTAAACCCTAGTGTAGGTACCACATATATCAAAACACAACCATCGAAACTTTTCCCTCTTGCTGATCTAAGACAAGAAATGAATGAGGGATTATATTTACACGCTCTTCCGGAAGCTAGCATGTATCGACCATCAAATTCAAAAAAGAATACCATTGCCTTGACTGCCAAACCAGAAGTGGACCCTGTCACGGGAACAATTAAATATCCTGATCTCCAATATGTCCAAAGGAAAGAGTTTTGGAAACTTTTAGCTTGGCACCGTCTTTCCAACAAGGTAGTTCCATGCTCACTTGCCGAGTACTCGAAAAGAGCACATGATATTCATGAAGCACTCAATGCATGCAAGTTTGAATCGGGCGATCCGAAAAACTGCTACGCAATAAGAAGATGCCTCTTAGATATTTTGGTGGATGACCGAAACCTGGACAAAAACGGGTGTGAACTCTTCTCCAACCCACTAAATGCCCACCCTAGAATCCATTTGAGAAGATGCATACCCACCGCAAGAATGAAAAAAGCCCTCAGGCCTTTCTGCCATTATGGGAAAATTGGCTTTGATGGTCTCGCTTGGGATGCCTATGTGGACCCGATAACAGGTATTGGCAGAATCGTTTATGGAAACCCCCCTTTCGATGGGGAAGATAAGGGGAAATTTTCGGCGGTTATGACCACCTTGGAAATGGGCCATAAAGCGGCCAACACTCTCCCTGGATTTTCAGGAACATGGATCCTTCCGCTGTCCCCCCAAAACCAAAAAAGATGGTTTGGTAAAGGCTTTAAACTTGTTTTCAGATTCCCGCATAACACTATCCCATTCATCCCACATGGTTATTGGACGGGTGATGACCCATACGTTCTCCCAGGTGGTGGGTGCTATAAAGATGACTTTTCGGATGTTGTCATTATAGCCATAGATAGTGCACCTAGTGACATCCAACCAGCCTTTGACTGGAGGTCTACGCAGAAAAAGACTGCCAGATGGTTTCTTAACGTCCTTCCCAAATCTAAGGTCACGAAGAAGAGACTAGAACACACAGGAGTTGGTCCCGATATTTGGAAAGAAGTTATGAACGAAAGAGACGAAGTACTCCCCTCTTCACTCCGTCCATGGCCCACTCAAAACCCTCCTTATCATCAGAGTGATAACGAGTCCTATTACGTATGGTGGCCACTACGACACGACAATCACCAATGCAAATTCCAAGTCCTTCATGAGCACCGTGAAATGGCCCAAAGCTCTTACATTCATGGGATACCTCCCCCCTCTTTTTGGCACCGTCCTCGACACAATAGGTGTTCCTCGTGTAAATATTAAACCACTTCTCAAAAAACTGTCAAGAATTTGCAGGCAACACACCAAAAACAGGTGAGACGTGTTTCCTAAGCTGAGTTAAACACAACCACCACCTTAAACACTTACCCACATACAGTTGACATCTCAAGTAATGAAACCATGACAGAAACAGAAGCCGTTCAACAGTCAAATGATTTCCTTCAAACCCTCTTACAATAATTTTTAAAGACTTGCAATATAGGATAGTTTGGGAGCTGGGAGTGTAAAATCTTGGCCCCCAACGAGACCCAAAGGGGAGGGGCCGACCCCCTTCTCCCTCCCCCCACCCTCCTGTCCCCCCGCCCACCTTGGCCACCTTTCTCAACGTCACCAAAACCCCCTGAATTCTTCGACTTCCCTCCCCACCACTCAGATTCAGCCACCCCTCCACTTACCCGGCCATGGCTGCTTCTCCATCTTCTAGAGTTTTTTGCCTAGCACTTAGCTTTTTCTCTAAATGTCACCCCGCTGACAGGCGGGCTGAGCCCCTTTTTGTGGGCGCGCTGTAGCAGAGGGAGTAGCCCCTGGTGTTTTCACTAGCCTGCTTTGCAGGGATACTGCACTCTCAGGATTGTGTCCCCTTTGCTAGCGTAAATGTTTTATCATTATTATTAAGAGCAGCAAGGGAGGGCAGAAAGGGAGGGACAACAAGAGAGGGGTATCATATGGAAAGGCCAACAACCCATTCAACGATTTGGTGCGCATCCCATGAGGAATCCCCACCGCCTCGTTGGCCCTCAACCCGGAAAAAAAAGAAACCAGAGCAAAAAACAGGTGGAACAAGGTTGGGATGCAGGAGAAAAAAGGAACATTAACGGTCATCAACAGCCAGCAGTGAACAGAGACGACGGAGCACAAAGGGCAAACCGGCACAGGGCAAGCACAAGGACATCCCGGCCGCCCAAGGGGCGGGTCGGGGGTGGCACTCCATTTAGCCGTGCAGCAGCCTACAATCCGGTTGTGCACGCGTACCAGGAGGGACCGCGCTGGAGGCGGAGTGCCCTTCCCGACGCAGAGGCCAATGACGAACCCCGCACCGCTCCCTTGCCCTGTTGATACCGACCCGGAGAATCAGATACCAAAGGCAGGAAACGCTCCCGGAAAAGCCCTGCTCCGGGCACAGGGCGCGTGGTTGAGGAGCTATCCTCCCATCGCAGCCTACTGCCTCCGCAGACCCAGGTGCAAAGATACAAGGGATCTCTTGAAAAAACAACAAAACAGAGCCAAAGAAAACTCCGCTGGCACACCCGCCCGGAGATGCTACAGCAGGCACTGACTACATAACACTGACATTTGCGAAGAACCAAGGAATGACATGACCTGGTTTGGGCGTCCTACCACGGCTCTGGGGGCGCGTCGAGACAAGGTCTTAACACGCGTTCCCGATCCACTGGCCGACAAACATTCCCACGAATAAAGGTTCGCCGCGGCTCTGGGGGCGCGTCAAGAACAAGTCTTAACACGCGTTCCCGAGCCACCGGCCTCCAAACCCTCATCCACATACGACGCCGTATGTAATATAAAAACAAAGAAGAATAAAAAATACAACTTTGGAAGGGCGCATGGTCGAGGAGCTATCCTTCCACCACACCCATGCAAGCAAGCGCCGCACACCACAAATACATATCCGACTTGCCTGCGGGAACAAGGCGCGTGGTTGAGGACCTATCCTCCCATCGCAGCCTACTGCCTCCGCCGACCCAAGTGCAAGGATACGAGGGACGTCTTGAAAAAAAACAACAAAACAGAGCCAGACAACTTGCTACCGGCGCGTGGTCGAGGAGCTATCCTCCCACCGCACCCATGCAAGCAAGCGCCGCACACCACAAATACATATCCGACTTGCTTGCGGAAACAGGGCGCGTGGTTGAGGAGCTATCCTCCCATCGCAGCCTACTGCCTCCGCAGACCCAAGTGCAAGGATACCAGGGACGTCTTGAAAAAAAACAACAAAACAGAGCCAGACAACTTGCTACCGGCGCGTGGTCGAGGAGCTATCCTCCCACCGCACCCATGCAAGCAAGCGCCGCACACCACAAATACATATCCGACTTGCTTGCGGAAACAGGGCGCGTGGTTGAGGAGCTATCCTCCCATCGCAGCCTACTGCCTCCGCAGACCCAAGTGCAAGGATACGAGGGACGTTTTGAAAAAAAACAACAAAACAGAGCCAGACAACTTGCTACCGGCGCGTGGTCGAGGAGCTATCCTCCCACCGCACCCATGCAAGCGAGCGCCGCACACCACAAATACATATCCGACTTGCCTGCGGGAACAAGGCGCGTGGTTGAGGAGCTATCCTCCCATCGCAGCCTACTGCCTCCGCAGACCCAGGTGCAAAGATACAAGGGACCTCTTGAAAAAACATCAAAACAGAGCCAAAGAAAACTCCGTTGGCACACCCGCCCGGAGATGCTACAGCGGGCACTGACTACATAACACTGACATTTGCGAAGAACCAAGGAATGACATGACCTGGTTTGGGCGTCCTACCACGGCTCTGGGGGCGCGTCGAGACAAGGTCTTAACACGCGTTCCCGATCCACTGGCCGACAGACATTCCCACGAATAAAGGTTCGCCGCGGCTTTGGGGGCGCGTCGAGCACAAGTCTTAACACGCGTTCCCGAGCCACCGGCCTCCAAACCCTCATCCACATACGACGACGTATGTAATATGAAAACAAAGAAGAATAAAAAACACAACTTTAGAAGGGCGCTGGTCGAGGAGCTATCCTCCCACCGCACCCATGCAAGCAAGCGCCGCACACCACAACTACAGATCCGACTTGCCTGCGGGAACAGGGTGCGTAGTTGAGGAGCTATCCTCCCACGCATGACGCTTGGTGCACATGCTGGCAACCGTCTCCCACTGCCCAGTCGCCACGTCCATGCGCTCCACCGTCTCCAGATACTTCGAGCCATCTTGCCCGCCCATCACATAAATATGTTGTCCCTGCACCACTGCTGCACACCCATAGCGCTTGGTGCCCATGTTGGCCACCGCCTCCCACCGCCCTGCCGCCACGTCCATACGCTCCACGGTCTCCAAATATTGCCACCTATCCCCCTCGCCGATTGCATATATGTGTTGTTCTTGCACCACCGCTGCGCACCCATAGCGCTTGGTACCCATGCTAGCAACCGCCTCCCACCGCCATGTCGTCATGTCCATGCGTTCCACCGTTTCCAGGTAATTGTATATATCCCTCCCGCCTATTGCATAGATATGCCGTCCCTCGTGCACTACCGCCGCACACCGGTAGCGCTTAGTGCCCATGCTGCCTCCCACCTCCTCCCACCGCCCTTGCCACTGACCTGCCACTGCCTCGTCAGCTGCCAAGAATACTCTATACACGTCCATGCGCTCCACGGTCATCAGGTAATTCCAGTCATCATACCCTCCTATCACATAGATGTACTGTCCCAGCATCGCCGCCGCGCACCCATGGCGCTTGGTACCCATGCTTGCCTCCACCTCCCACCGTCTTTCTGGCACGTCCATATCATCGCGCATGCGCTCTACGGTCTCCAGATAGTTGCAGCCGTCATCAATCCCGCCGGTCACATATATGTGCTGTCCCAGCACCACCGCCGCGCACCCATGGCGCTTGGTGCCCATGCTGGCAACCGCCTCCCACTGCCCTGTCACCACGTCCATGCGCTCCACGGTCTCCAGATAGTTGCAGCCATCATCAATCCAACCCATCACATATATGTGCTGTCCCAGCACCACCGCCGCGCACCCATGGCGCTTGGTGCCCATGCTGGCAACCGGCTCCCACCGCCCTGTCACCACGTTCATGCGCTCCACGGTCTCCAGATCGTTGCAGCCATGATCACTCCCGCCCATCACATATATGTGCTGTCCTTGCACCACCGCCGCGCACCCATGGCGCTTGGTGCCCATGCTGGCAACTGGCTCCCACTGCCCTGTCACCACGTTCATGCGCTCCACGGTCTCCAGATAGTTGCAGCCATCATCAATCCAACCCATCACATATATGTGTTGTCCTTGCACGACCATTGCGCACCCATGGCGCTTGGTGCCCAGCCATCATGCTAGCAACCGGCTCCCACCGCGCCGTCTCCACCTTCATGCACTCCACGGTCTCCAGATAGATAATAAGCCCATCACCACACCCCTCACCACACCCGCCGATTGCATAGATGTGCTGCCCGTGCACCACCGCCGCGCACCCATAGCGCTTGGCGCCCATGCTGGGCACTGCCTCCCACCGCCCCGTCTCCACTTTCATGCGCTCCACAGTCTCATGAATGTCATAAAATGACGAATTTAGAAGACCTCCTATGTTATTAATATATGTGATGTCCTTGCACCACCGCCGCACACCAATATCGATTGGTGCACAGGCTCGCCTCTGCCTCCCACCGTCCCGTCGCCGCATCCATGCGCTCAACCATCCGAGTGTCGCCTCCCATCACATAGATGTGCTGCCCGTACACCACCGCCGCGCACCCAAAGCGCTTGGTGCCCATGCTGGCAACCACCTCCCACTGCCCTGTCGCCAAGTCCATGCGCTCCACGGTCTCCAGATAGTTGCTGCCATCATTTCTCCCGCCCATCACATAGATGTGCTGTCCCAGCACCACCGCCGCGCACTCCCAGCGCGCGGTGCCCATGCTGGCAACCGCCTCCCACTGCCCTGTCACCACGTCCATGCGCTCCACGCTCCGCAGGAAGTTGCCATCGCCATTGCCCTTGCCGCCTATTGCATACATGTGGTGTCCCTGCACCACCGCCGGGCACCCACAGCGCTTGGTACCCATGCTAACAACCGCCTCCCATCGCCCCGTCGCCACGTCCATGCGCTCCACGATTTCCAGGGTATTGTCTTGAAGACCGCCGCCTATTGCATAGATGTGTTGTCCCTGCGCCACTGCTGTGCACGCAAAGCGCTTGGTGCCCATGCTGACCACCGACTTCCATTGCATTTCTGCCATGTCCATGTCAACCACGAAGAAGTGAAATTATCGTTGATTCATAGCCTGCAGGAGCTTGCAGGAGCAGTCTTCTAGCGTCGTTGCAGTTTTGGTGGCGTTGAGTGACATGCCAATGATGTCCAATACAGGAAAAAACCCATATGTAAGAAGACTGGGGAAAATGCCTAGCCGCTAGGCTTCTTAAAATGAGCCCCCCGCCAATCGCATCTAGCGGTGCAGATATTCTTAAATATGGTCTTAGGATGTGATTATTCGTGGGAGTGGATTGCCGCTAGCGGTCGATCTTTCTTAATTTCGGGGTTTTTGCAGGATGCCACTTGTCGCCTTCTAGCGGCTACCTTCTTGTTTTTATCATTGTCGTGTGTAGACACTTTACATTAGTTCCGAATACAGTAATGGACGCTGGTACAAAAGCGTCCCTAAAACTACATCCCTAAAACTTGAGGACACCGAAGTGGGAGTGGAACCACAGGCGTGTTGGACGCCGGAGGGCATGCGCAGGATCTTTGAGGTGCCCACTCCGGACAAGAAGTTTGTCAAGAATATCATTCTCTTCAAGTGGTTTCAGGTGGGCTGGCAGTTGGGGCGCATCCGTAAAAAGCTGCCGGCGAACAAGGACGGCTTCAATTTTCAGGTATACTACCCTTGTGAGGATAGGATTGCAAAGCACACCTTGACCCCACAGACATATGTGGGGAACTTGACTGACGGCCAACTTCTTGAGTGCCAGGACGGGTCTTGGATAGCATTCACAGCTTGTGTTAACTGAGCATAGACAGCGGAAGCGCCTTGTGCGTGCAGCAGTTCGACAATACAGTAGCACGATAGTCATATGTAATAGTAGTGACATAATCATATTGTATGGTGTGAGCGCGGTTGAAGGAAATAGTCTTAAGTGTATTGTAGCTATATGAAATAGTTGTAAATCAATGAGAGAGTAAGGGGCATACATATTTACTGCAGAACAACACACACTGTCAAAATTTAAGCATATGCTTTTTGCCACACATCATGCGACACACAATGTTGTGCACTGTATATTGCCGTAATAACCGTGCATATTATTCTTACAGTGTATTGTATGTCATCTTGTAGTGTATCCATCACTCCTGAAGTGTGTATCATCTTACGTTGTATATCAAATATAATACCTCGGGATATATTAATGATTTGGATATTAGGTGTTGTTGTATATGGTACCCGCCAGCGCCAAATCTTCTTAATTCTAGGTAAAAACCAAGCATTTTTAGCGACTATAAAATCTTCTAATTCTTACCTTTTGAAAAATGTCCTAGCGGCCATCTTCTTATAGGTGGGTCTTCTTATATATGGGTTCTTATTGTACCACTACTGTACGCTGATGATGCACAAAGTGCACAGAAGACGTCCACTACGCTAATCCCTGCATACCAGAGCACGTACAACAACGCAACACATGTACGCTTCCTCAATAAGAGCAAACAAATATGAAACACCTCGGATCAACTCAGGACGCATGTCAGGACCAAGCAAGTATCAGCAGCACCAACAGCTGTGTACGACGGCAGCACATCGCCAGCGGTGCTTTGCGTATGAGCCATGCAAAAGCAGAATAATCTACTTGGAAGCTATCCATGCTGCAACCTTCCAAGGGTTGTGCAACGAACGTCTTTATGAAGAGGGCTGCATGTACTACTACACGTATTATTTCGTCATTCCAGGAATCAGAGCATGTAGACATATTATTTATTTGATGTGCCACGTCGTGAACCTATCGAGACTTTTCCGGTGACTGACAGCTTGCCGAGTCCCTCCCGCCCCCGCCCCCCGCACATACATACTATCACAAGATATCTATTTGCCTAGAATTAGAACTGCGACGTACAATGACTCTGCAACTGTTGCACGATGCCGGCCCTACGATGACCCTAGTAACATATAAAGTCGGGACAGTGGCTGGGTAATAAAGAGCTCTGCAAGTTAGCTTTATAGCGATTAGTAGGTGCAAAGCCTCCCAACCTTCGGACTGCTTGGTTTTTCAGTCCTGCTCTTTCGTTTCGGGCATGGCCACGTGAAAATTTGTGAATCTTTTATAACGGACTCTTCACGTGGGTTCCTACCATAAGGAATCCAGGTGCTCGCAGTGCCGCCGTGTGTTATTACAAATAAAACGATGTCCCTTTGATCTCCTCGTGTAGTGTTTGTACAAGTCGTCACGGCAGACCCACAATTGTGTGCACGCAGAACAAAACTCTGAGAGAGAGAGAGCGCGCACGTGTGTGCATGTAGGTAGAGTAATATACTACATATTATAACTCCAGCTTACCGCCACTCATCGTGAAATATCACCCGAGCTGTATAGGCATCCAGTGACTGAAGCAAACCGCAACGAAATGCGACATGTTTGTCAGTGCGCGGCCGGGTGAGTGTACACAAAAGTGTGCCCATGTGTTTATACGTGTTATGATCCCATGAATGCACGGCATCGCAAGAAGTATAGACACAATCAAACATTGTCAGCATATTGATGCTCTACCGTGCGCCGGAGCTCGGCAGGGTTATGACCCGAGAATTTCAAATATAACATGCCACAACTACTATTCAGCGGGCCCCGGAAAACACTGGGCTGCATACATGCATCATGCGTGAAGGGGTAACAGCGTCCTGGATGTGTACATGTGTGTGACCTGTGTGCGTGTGCGCGCGCGTCTCACTACAACACGACTGCTCACACATGTGTATACAACGTTGTGTATACACGCAGCAATGACATATTCGACCAGTGATCGGCAATAATAGTTATAGCCTTGCCGCCGCGTCAATGAGGCCGGTTTCGTTGTCCAAGCATCGTGATGAACATGGACGCGGACTACCCGCATCAATGTTTGTGTTACATTACTATTCGCGTGCGGCATGTCGCTAGTTACCTCATAGGATTAAAGCATGTGGCAGTATGTCATTGTGAGTTAACTGTACCGCTACATAAATGGCAACTGCGGTCAGATATAATTATCAGCGCAATATAATTGATGCGTACATACGCGATACGATGATCTGTGCACACCGGGAATGTAAGCAGTGTCGCTGCATTACTGATGCCGCTTTGCGCGAGCATCGTGACCGTGGAGATGGATGGACGCACTGAACTGCCAACAAGATAATCCGTGCTAGAGACGATCGTCTACATCATCGCATTGCTTAAAATATGCTGGAGTTTAAATATACTTAGCGTTGAAAAGGGTTACAACGCTGCAACCGCAAGCATAGCAGCAGCACGTCATACGATAACAACGATTCTTGATGAGCGTAATTGATGACTGACGACAAAATATTTATATGCATCCCGTCCGGTAAGCTAGTATCACCATCGCCGTGTTGTCGACACAGCTTAAATGGAGCAGCCACGTGTCCATACCGAACGGCCGTTCGACCATGAATCGACTCGCCACACAGTCTATGCCGTGAACGAAACATGCAAACGACTACCATCTTACGCAAATTCTACAGCAGTGTTTCAGCATTGCCTCATTTTGACACTTCATGTGCTATCGTTTACATTATGCGGTGCGATCCTGGAAGACTGACACCAGTTCCGTAGTAGCATCTGGTAACTAAAGCACACCGAGACGAATCCCACGCGCGACCGCGTCGCCGACAGAGCGGGTATACAAGGCTTTATCTACGACTCGCAGTTGTATTCACAAGCACGCACGCGTGCAAAGAGTATGCGTATATCAATACGAACTCGTGGTGATTCTCTCCTTAATATGTTTCGTGCGCGTGGCATAGCTTACTTACCATTTAGGAATCGACGTTCAGTAGTCCGCTAGCATACCCACGGCGATAACTCGAGCAATATATTTCGTATCGACGATACCCAGTATGCATATTACTACAATTATGTGTCAATTATAGATAATCGTCTCGCGTGTTGCAGGACCCGCTCGTCTCTACACACCACCGCCGCCGCTGCCGATCTTACTCGCACATCAAGTATCGACACAACTGCTGTGCTCAAATAGCATGCAACAGTGATATTGCGATATATTACGACGGAAAGGGGGCAGAAACCGTTTCCCCCAGCAAATTCATTATTGGTCGCGATCGCGATCGCGATTAATCACTGTAACAGACTATTGGGAATAAATGAATCTCGATCGTCGTCTAAAAACCTTCATTTTGACACAATTTTCGTCGTCTAAAAGTTATTGCCACGTCATCTGAAATGTGCCACGTAAGCGACACGTAAGTCGTCCCGCAAATTTTATTACAAAATATTACTCGAATTATTTATTTGTGCATGATGCTTTCGTACTCGGCGAGTCCCGGTAGATTTTTTTGTTGCATTTTTGTTCATATGCGTGCATATCATGTACAAGTATGCAAATATGGGTACATCCATGTGCAATTTAGGCCAGCATGCACGGCACACGTTTATGAATGTGCGTATTCAGGTGCTTCAATTCCCGTAAAATAAGTTGCAACTGAGATGGGTACTAGCATATGATACACAAATCTATATCATCATACAAATTTATTCAAAATACACCAAATATTTGTCTATGATGTCTTCTAGGCAAGAGATTTCGATCATTTCACAGTGCTAAGGCTATTATATTGCTGATACATTGGAATCTATATCTTCAATCCACAATTATTTACGGCACTTGTAGGTTTTAATTCCCTCGATAGCGAGGTAACGTTGACGGCAATGTTGACGCTCTATCGGAGAACATAAATGGCAGAGCTTTATTGGTCAAGGCAATTGCATCGCACGCAATATAGGTCGGTTGCCTCTTCTCGTTGATACCGCGGAATAATAAGCGCCCAAGTGACGTCGCTCGATTGGAATGACCAGTGTCCTTGGGGTAACCCATTCGTTCCCTATTGGGCTCTGGTCGGGATAAAGTTCCGGTTCTTGAAGGTCAAAAAACATGCATTTCCGAATTCTACAGGTGTAGCGCCACCAAACGATCGGTAAGTCCTGTCGGACATGTCTGTCCTCGTAGGGGATGTTTAAGAACTTACATATCATCCAGCTGTCTACATTGCATTGAGGACATCGCTGGTGGACCATTCCATGTGTATTGATAGATAGCGTCTGCACTGGCTTCATCACGATCTTCATCGGGTGTCCCATAAACTCCGAATCGTAGAATTGAAGGCATAACGTGGCCACCGACGATATTACAGGCTTTTATACCTGTAGATAACAATGCTTGCAAGGTGATTAGCAGTTGAAGCGAGCGTCGCCCATAGCAAAAGTTAAAAATATATAATGTGAGGATAAATGTGGAGCTATAATACCTGCATAAACAAGCCCTACCAAATAAGGGCGGGTCCATGCGGTCCCGGGACCAATAGGGACCCCGCATGGACCCCATATGGACCCGTAGGGACCACATGGACCCCACATGGACCCGTGAAAAATGGATCACATGGACCCGGCGATGAAGCCTTCGGGCTTTTACCACTAGATTGGTCCAAAATCCCTATCGGTCCGGGGTGGGTCCCAAAACGTGTACCACTGGATTTCTCGGTCCATGCGACATTTCATGGGTCCATGCGGTGTTTCGTCGGTCCATGTGGATCCATGTGTCCATCGAAATCTCACCACGATTCCCTCGCCGCTGGCGTGGGGGACCCGCATGGACCCGTATGGCCATGCTTTAAGGCAGCATGGTGCATGGACCGACCCTGGACCGACCCTGACCGACCCCGGACCGACCCTGACCAAACATGATCGCTCGGACCCAGGTTGGACCCGTTAAGTTCAGCACGGACCAAACCTCCGATAGGCGCCCAACCGTACGGACCATA
>LGRX02010787.1:18821-98585 GCA_001247695.2 Cymbomonas tetramitiformis
GACCAGTGGGTGGAGCACCCGAGGTGGACTGCACGGGGAAGGCGATGCGTGGATGGACCTCGCATGGACACGTGGGGTGGCGCACCCGAGATAGGGTGCACGGGGAAGGTGATGTGTGGACCTCGCATGGACCCGTGGGGTGGCGCACCCGACATGGGTTGCGTGGTGATTATTATTTTGTGGGTCCATACGATTATTCGGCAGGTCCATGCGGTTATTAAGTGGAGTCCATGTGACAAATATACCGCACGGGGAAGGTGATGCGTGGACCTCGCATGGACCCCGCACGGACCCGTAAAAATATTTACACTGTACATACGTATGTTACAAGTTTTGTCGGTAAGAAACGGTTGCTAGCATACTAGTAATATCATCCCCGATAGGTCCAAAGCGGGTCCAGTGCGGGTCCAGGGCGGGTCCACGACGGGTCCAGCGTGGGTACGACCGAGGTCCATGCTTCAAGCGGCGTGATTGTCTTCATCGTCAGCAACTTCACCAACAAAGTCAACGGTCCGGTCCAGAACCACCGCCAATATACCGGGCTTCTCTCTGATTCCCATTGGCAGTCGGCGGCGGTTCGAGGGTGTGATTGCTAACCGCTTAGGCAGCCACGGTATTGGCACGATGCAAACCTGGGACTCAATTTCTTCAGCTCGGATAATAGAATCCTTCGTGGCCCATGGCAAGTCGGTACGTAGAAATACGGTCTGGCTGATGGGGTCAGCGACGGCGGCCTCTTGAGGAAACCACCTGACTTTCACAAAAATGAATGGGTCGTGGCCGTGGATCGACATCTTGAAGACATCCACCAACTCCGCGTACCTGATTCATCAGTATAATTCTGGGTGAAAATGGAGATCGCCTAAATAAACTGAACGAATACAACAAGGGCAACATGTGATCCCCATTAGGCCAGGGTGAGGGCGGGATGGGGGCACGCACCAGTCCTGGTTTTCGTATTGCTGGGGAGTGCGAATGCCGTCAACCATTTTGTGTCCAACAAAGATATCTCTGAACTTCACAAGCATGTATCGCTGCATACTCGCCTTATCATGGTCCAGATCACGAGCTCTGAACATGCTACGTCCAACCTTTACATAACTGTACCGCAAAAGTCGTGGCGGTGGCGAGGTAATGAAGTTGATCTCTTCCGTGGAAAATCGTTTCACGACCATTCCTTCGCCATGGGGGTTCGGCTTCTTCCTCCACGTGCTGGCGTCCTCGAAGGTAGGCTCTACCAGACGCAACGGGGCAACGGGGTTTCCAGCAAGTCGTTGCCGACGGACACGTTGTTGATGTAACCTGTTTTGTGAATCAGGTGAAGACATTAGTCCGATGCGGGTCCCGTGCCGGTCCAACGTGCCGCCCCCACGGGGACGTCCGATGGTTCCAACAAAGGACGAGTAGCGAGCGCGACAGGCTGTAAAAGTGATGCAAGTGTGGGTACAAACCGTCGAGATCGCTGCTTGTCCGCCCTGATGCGTGCTGCAGCCAATTCAAACTGATGTCGAAGTTCGGCAAACCAATCGAAATGAAGCAGCAGCCAGGATTTGATGTCCTTAATGGTATCTGAAGCCCAAAATATCGAACTTTATTTTAAGATTGTAGCTAGCATGAAATCGAACTGCAATACATGGGGCGGGGCTGGGGCGGGATCTAGGACCGACGGGTCCGGCATGTTGACTCAACAGGGGCGGCACGGTATCACATACCTTCTGATAGCAGTGTGTTCCTGCCTTGACGCTCCACTCCTGATTTCAGCATCATTGAAACCCGCGAAGGTTCGGGGAGTAGATATACAGGTGGCCTCGACCCTCGCGCCAAATCGCTCAACCCGCGACAAAGGTTTACGAGGCGCTCCAACTCTATATTCTTCATGATGCTGGCCACCGGACTCGATCGCGTTTTGACCCCACGCTTCATTCGGCCAAAGTAGTCCTCGAAGCAAAACATCCATAGCTCACGTGCTGGACCGTACATCATGAGCTGCGGCACAATATGAGTAAGGAGATGCTGCATCATCACCAAATCGGCTGGTGACATATAATCTTCACCAAGCTTTAGGACCACTTTCACTCTCTCAATGAGACCTGGCATTTCCTGGAAAAGGCAAATATCAGATCTCAAAAAGAAATCGTATGGGTACAATATAAATGCGGACCTACTATGGCCACGTGGGTACTAAATCAGGGAAGCACCCCGCCCCCGTCGGGGCGGGGTGTTGGACCTTCAAAAGAATTGTAGGGAGAGGTTTACCTTCAGAAGAATTGTAGGGCTGACAACCTCACGAACGATGGAGCATATCTCCCCAACATAATCCGCGTGCAAAGGCCTTTCCACGAGCCCATCCCGACCAGACCAGCTCGAGAGAACAGGCAAAACTCCTGAAGTCATCGCCGTGATGCCCAATGCCGCCTTCAATCTTCGAGGAATGAAATTCTCGTTAGCCTTCAGTTGCATAAGCTTCTGAGCCAGTGGCCCCCATGATTTTGGTGCGCTCAGATTGTCACGTAACCACACGGTCATGGCTTCCCTCGACGGCTTCGACGGTGCCCACGGAGAAGGTTTACCTGCCGTGGGCACAAAGCGACAGGGCAGGATTGCGCCCCTTGGCCCCTACTTGGGTCCCGCCCCCGTACCCGTTGGGGCTAGCCTGGGTCGACATGGTTCCCACATGTGGTACCCCCCCCCCTCCCCCAGATTGGCTACTTACCAGCAAGTCGCTGAGCTGCTGTTCGAACACGTGTAGCATTGCGAGGTTGCGGAGGCGCAACAAGCCAGGCCCGATTGACCTTAAACTCTCTTGCAAAATTCCGACAATGCGCTGACCAGTTGCCACCACAAATCGATTTGTGTAAGCGTTGGACCAAGTTGCTCAATATGTGCATCAAGTCCAAAAGGTACATGTGTATGACGTGGAAGTACACCAATCTGGAGAACGCGCAAGGAGTTTTCACACCAAACTTCTTGAAACTAGCTTGTAACTGCTCTTTGGAAGCGCCGTTCTTCGCCATGTCTTTGTGCAACTGCTGTATTTGTCGGACACGTTCATCGGTGTGGAGGTCAGTCTCGGTATCGCCACCTGGGTAAGTAAGTGTACAATCCATAATGAATTGGGGCAGATTGGGGGCGGGTTGTTGGCGGTACGGGGGCGGGATAAGGGCGAGACAGGGGCGGGGCCAGGGCGGGACTCGGACAGTGCTTAGTAAGCACCAACGCTCCTATCACAAACTTCTCGGTAAACGCGACAGGTACAAGACGGGGGCGGGATGGGGGCCAAACACCGGACCGACATGGGACCAACATAGGACCGATCTATATGAGTATGATTGTACATCCAAGAATGGGCGGACCTCGTCGCTTTTGGTACTTCTCCAGAAATATCGTTTTCCCCATCTTGCTTTTCCCCTTTCCAATGCCGTTGATCAGGCACTTCAAGCATCCCATAATGGCAGTCGCAGCCATTCGTCGGGATGCGTCCACAAGGCCAACGTAATCCATGAGTACCGCGTACACCATGCATCGAACTGTAAATGGTTCTTTCTCGATGACGTCGAAACCCGTATGACCAGTGGACCACAATACCTCTAGCTCATCCACCAGGTGGTCGTAAAAGAGCGAAGTGTCCTTGGGCTTGCCCTCCGCAATACCATACGTGAACACGTGCTTGTGTCGTTCTTCCCCGGGCATGTTGCCAATCGTGAAGCAAATGGGCATGATGCTGGATAGCTGATCGTTGAACGGGTTGATTCCATCCGCGCAAAGAATAATCCATAGATTCCGGCGGTCCGCGATGAATCTGGGGAACTTCTGGACCAAAGCTCGGAGAGCAGGAGAATCTGCATTCGCAAGGCCGGGTCCAATGTCATTTCCCCATGGGTCCGGCAATTCGCCCTCAAATGTACCACATACCGAACCAACTATAATATCAAACTAATCGCTGATTGAGCTAGGATGACGAGAGATGGGTCCCACAGGTTTCCCTATACAGGGCGGGATAAGGGACCGATAGGGACGGGAAAGGTACTTTGGGACACTCAACAGGGCTGAGCAATTTTACATGATTCGCGCCATATATCCCGGTGACTTTGTCTGGTTGTTCGTCAGGAAGCTTGGTCGCATCGAAGCTCCGCACCATCGCGGCATATTCTGGACAGAGGAAGATGTACTCCAGCAGTGATTCCAAAGGCCAGTATCTGAAAATAGATCTTGCTCGACCGTTCGTTCTCACCCCGTCGTGTTCTTTTCCCAACCGATACCTCGAAGTCTTACACTTTGGACATTTGTCGAGCTCGCTGTGTTCACCCTTGTACATGATGCAGCCCTTGATGCACACGTGCACCTCATTGTACGCTCCGTAGAAGGGTTTAAACCGCTTCAATGTCTCGGGGTACGTGCGAGGAAGGACTTGCCGTTCTTCGTTGTTAAGGAGCCTTCCCCGGACGATGTCGAGAATAGATGCAAAGATGGACTGGGTCCCGTTGTGCTCGACCTGCATCTCCAAAAGGTCAAGTAACAGTCCGTTGATCTTGGAAATGTCCCGCAAGGCGCCAACACTTCATCAGTCCATCCGCGCTTGGTACCAGAAGGATGCATGTGTAAAGTCATGGGGCAATATGGGTCCCCATTCGGTACCACACAATTCATGGGACCGGGCCGTTCACACAGGTCCCATATCGGTCCCATGTGGGTACCATAACTTGCAAGCAGCACTCACTACTGTAACCGTACGAGGCGGTATGTACTGGTCCTAAACCGGTACCACGTCCCGTACCAATAGGTCCCCCAAATGTTCCCAATGGGTACCACATCCTGAACACTCTACTCACCACATCGTCTTCTCCATCGGAATCGCCCGCAGAATCGTCAGTAAGGTCTTCGGCATCTTCATCCTCCTCGCCACTAACTTCCCCGTCGCCGTTGTCGTCTCCAGATGACGATTCGCCATCATCATCACGTAGTTGTTTCCCAAACCCCAAGTCCTCGATGTGTTTCGCCAACGCTTCAAAGTTGGATATCACCTCGGCTTCCCGAGAGGTATAGTCACGATCCGCACCGCCCATCTCATCATCTCGAGGAGATGATCGCTCATTCTCTTCTTCGAACTCCTCTTGCGGAATGTATACACCATATTGTTTGACATGTCGGAGAATTTGACGGCGGCCAAGTTCACGTGTCGTAAGCCCGCGGTGGTGGCATTGATTACACGGACAAATGCCATACTCTGAAACGTAGCGTCCAGGGCGGCTTCCTTGTATGCCCTGTGGAGTCGCCATCTATCGTCACATAGACAAGTGCCAAACCATTTTATCCAGCATGTTGCAGGTAGAACGCCTGCAAAAGGTCGTACACGCTGGGGTGAGTAAGTGTTTAAAGCGAGCAGTACTATACGGGGGCGGGGTCTCGGACCGATAGGAATCACTCAGTCCATAACCGGTCCCGAACCCCGGACCCGTAGGAACCATGCCTTGGACCCCACACGGACCCGTCGGTACCATGCCTTGGACTCCATACGGACCCGTCGGTACCATGCCTTGGACTCCATACGGACCCGTCGGTACCATGCCTGGGACCCCACATGGACCCGTCGGTACCATGCCTTGGACCCCACACGGACCCCACACGGACCCGTTCGGAATCCACCGCAGCAAGACGCCGCAACCCTAATAAACCCTATGGTCCCATAGGTGGAACACAGCCCGCCCCTATGGGGTAAAGTAAAAAAACACCGGGTCTAGGGCGTGAAACAGGGTCCATGTGGTCCAAAAATGTCTGACCATGCATGGACCTCGCATGGACTTGCCAAATAACCCGTTGAACCACTGTGGGACCGACGGCATGGACCCGTAATGAAGCCTATGGGACCGACGCAAGGTGTTTTTGCCTTTTTTTGCTTAAAAAAGTGCATTTTGGGGTTACGCGTTACACATGGACCTCACTTGGACCGACCAGTGTTAAAGGCTCGCTCTCACGCTGCCCCCATGAGGATTAGCGGGTCCCCGAGATTTTACAAAAAAAAAAACTGGGTCTAGGGAATGAAACAGGGTCCATGTGGTGCAAAAATGTCTGACCATGCATGGACCTCGCATGGACTTGCGTCGGACCACACATGGACCGACGGCATGGACCTGTGATGAAGCCTATGGGACCGACGCACAGTTTCACATTTTTGGGGATTCGAGTCACATGGACCTCACATGGACCTATCTAAAGAACGTGGGCGAGGCAAACAGCGGTGTAAAGAATTCCTCGTTGAGAGATAGCGAAAATCGACCCAAAAATCGGAAAAAACAAAAATTATGCACAAGAAAGGGCAGGTTGACTGCAATATATCCCGCCAAACAAAAAAGCAAAAATACATTTTCCCGTGAGATATCGGCATTTTTGTGCGTGCGATTTTTTCAAATCGAACTAAAGGGAAAAATCGAAGAACAGGTGCTCTGTGGGAATGCTTTCCTGTTCCCAGCGAACGGTGCAATCGGCGGACTCGATGCACTCCCCTATCCTAATCCAACGGTCCCCATGAGTTGCTTAAACTCAAAACGGCGTAAGGGGGGATCGAACCCACGACCGACCACCTTGACTCAGGAAAGTTACCGTTATTACGACCACTTCGCCATGTACGAAATGTTGTGGAGAAAAGCGCGTTCTGATGAAAGTTGTCAAAAAATCAGGGCATTATGGATAATCCCCCCCCGCAATTTCGAATTTCAAAAAGATCCCGCGCGAGTTGACTCGATCGCGTGGACCGACGTTGGACCTCGATGGAACCAATGCTGTCCACCTTGGTACACTGCCTCGCCTGGAGGCGCAGAAAGTCAAAGAACTTTGAATTCTTTGACCTTCGTTCCTCGCACTACCGCCTCACAACCTCAGTCCTCACAGCCTCACGCACAACCTCCGTCCGTCCACGCAGCACAGACATCGATGGGACCTTCACGCAAGACACGCAGCAAAGACCAGAAGAAACTGAATTCCCGGCAGACGACCCTCCCTCAGTCTGAAAACACCCAGCTGGGGGAGCTCATGCGCCAGTTTGCAGCCCAGCAGCAAGAAATGCAGGGTCTCCGGCAGCAGCTGGCAGCAGGGCTTGCTGGTGCTGCTGCTGTGCCTGCGCAGCACCCGGCCGTCAAGGTGGAAGCGGGTGCTACAGGCAGCGCGCCTGGCGATGCGGGGGGGGTCTTCCACACGACAAAGGAAGCCCCCCAGCATCTCGTGAAGTCATTGCAGCGGTCGACAAATTTAGTTTGCGGAAATAATTTAAAAAGTGGAGTATGGGCCCCTGGATGCACCATCTCCACGCTGGAGGAAGAGAGCCTGGACGAAGCCGTTGAGGCGATCAAAACGGCGACGCCAGGCTTCTCGTACGAATGCGTGCGGGAATACATAAAAACCGACTGACATATATGAAATGTCAGACCACCACCTTGGGGAGGTGGAAGCTAAAGACCACAAAAGAATGCCCGACGGGTTTTTTCCAGCGTTTTGACGGCCCGGCCCGCGGCGTCCGGGTGGCATCGGACGCCACCGGCGAGCTGCCCGGCAAGAAGACCACCGAGACGGTGCTGAATTACTTCGACGCCGGGCAGCCCACGGAGGGCCCCCTCTTCGAAGCCTTTTGGGCACTGGAGGGGGTGCAGTACGTCAAGCCCGCCGACGTGCAGCCCGCCAACTTGGGGAAGCCCGCCGTCGGGCTGGACAGGGATCAAGGGGAGAAGATCCCTGCCCCAGTCGCGCCCGAGAAGCAGGGCAAGGAGAAAAAGAGTTCGTTCGTGTGGCCACTGGTAAGCAAACATACCTGTTATGTTTTTTTACCCTGGACCCCTTTGTTTTAAGAGGGACGGTACAGGGGCCACGTTTAGCCCTCGTACCGAACCCACGCTGGACCGACCCACAGTGTGGTAGGGCCGCTCCAGCTGAACTGCAGTGTGTGAGTGTGGGTACGATGTCGCTGACTGCTATTGGTTTGGGGCTGGGTCGCAGGCGGATGACTCCACACTGGTGCTCGGGTCATTCGTCGCCGTGCACCGCATCCGCTCCAAATCCGTTACCCCCTTCCCCGAGGAGTTCGCCTCCTCACTCCTCGACTACGACAACGATCGGTTCGAGTTGTGTTACGGGGTGGTGGAGGGGGTCCCCGGGGGGAGCAGTGTGAATATTGCCAAGGGGGGGAATATCCCCAAGGACGTCGTGGAGGTTTTGCTCAAGTTCGGAGTAAAACCTTCCCCCCACGACGAGAAGGGCGAGCCCGGGGACCATCACGACCGCATCCTTGCGATGCACGAGCAATCCATCACGAAGTTGCTCGCTCTTTCCTCCAACTCAGAAAAAAAAATAAACAAAACAGAACTCCAGCACGACGGCAAGTCGATAATGGAGGCAGGCATCCTGGTGTGGTAAGTAACCCTTCAGTTCGCACGTTTTGCCCCCACCTCTGTAAACCTGGGTCCCGCACGGTCCGGTGTTCTGCCCGCACCCCGCCCCCGTATGTCCTGTATGGTCCCACGTGTCGCCCCAACCCCGCCCCAGTATACTCTGTGTACTGTCTGTGTTGAGGTGTGGTGTGTCTACGTAACCTATGCAGGATGCCAGTCAGTAACGTCAAGCTCAGCAAAAATGCCTATAAGGCATTTGCTGGTATGAAGGTGCAGAGCGCCAAGGAAGCTTCCGAACGAAGTACAGCCAGCCACGCCGCCAAGGAGTCCCGCAAAAAGGTGGCAAAGGAGATGCTCGTCAAGGCCAAGAGGAAAGCGGATGGGGGCGACGAAGCCGAGAAAAAGAAGAGGAAAAAGGGCAAGGCAGCTGTAACGGAGGAGGCCGAGGAGGCCGAGGAGGCCGAGGAGGTGGTGGAGGACATGGAGGGGGACGTGTCCGGGGATGGCGGGGATGGTGATGAGAATGTTGATGGGGGCTCGGATGGGAAAGGAGGGGAGGAGGAGGCCGACGAAGATGCGCAAGACGAGGAGGGGGCACAGGAAGGGGAAGCTAGTGGTAGCGGTGGTGGTAGTGAAGCCGGCGGTAGTGAAGCTACTGCTTGACATTTTACAGTAGCAAAAATTGCTCCTGCTTACTTTGTACAGTATGTATAAATATATATGTATACGTGTATATATTGTTTCCACATTGGTCCCACATTAGTCCTGCATGTATACCTGCTCCTGGACCCACAAAATAATCGCACGGACCCGCGTAATAATCACATGGACCCAACTTAAGACCCGCATGGACCCGCCGAATAATCGTATGGACCCACATAATAATCACATGGACCCGCCGAATAGCCATATGGACCTACATTATAATCGTATGGACCCGCTTAATAACCGCATGGACCTGCGGAATAATCGCATGGACCCGCGAGATATGCACACGGACCCGCTTAATGATCACATGGACCCCACTTAATAACCGCATGGACCCGCCGATATTCAATGGACCCACATAATAATCGCACGGATCCGCGTAAAACCACATGGACCCCACATAATAACCTTATGGACCCGCCGAATAATCATATGGACCCACATACTGAACGCATGGACTCGCCGAATATCCACATGGACCCACTGAATAATCATATGGACCCACAAAATAATCACATGGACCCGCCGAATAACCATGTGGACCTACATTATAATCGTATGGACCCGCTCAATAACCGCATGGACCCGATAGGTAAGCACACGGACCCGCTTAATAATCAAATGGACCCGCTTAATAACAGCATGGACCCGCAAGACCATCATACGGAACCGCTTAATAATCGCGTGGACCCGCCGAATATCCACATGGACCCGTTAAATAACCCTATGGACCTATATAATAGTCATTTGGACCCGCTTAATGCTCGCACGGACCTGCTAAATTACCGCTTGGACCTGCTTAACCCCTTAGTTGCGGTTGGAATTCTTTTGCAAAAATATGTGGTTTGGGGACAATTCAAAGTATTGCGTGATCATGGCCGCATGCACGCATACGACATCATGTATGTTATAGGAAACCATCAAATAAGCCACAACGAATCATGGTATAGCTATATCTATCGTATATCTCGAGATATATGGATTATCCAACCAAAATTTTGAGTATTTTGAGCATCTCGAGATATATGGATTATCCAACCAAAATTTTGAGTATTTTGAGCATAGAAATTACGCATACGTCTTGTGTACGATGCGTGACTGCAGTCTTATTGACCTGTATCATGGTAAAATATCGCGGAAATTAACATGTTAGACTATCCCGAATCCATAGTACGCATTAATACCGCCCAATGTGCCAAAAAATACCAAAATGGCCAAAAGAAAACACCGAAAAAACACTTGGATTCAAATGTTTTTCTCACTTAAGAAATGTTTTCCATACTTAAGCTAAAACTCAGGTGATTTTGCTCATAAAATGAGACTATGTGGTGATATAATACCCCATGTTGCATGCGAGACTGGCGATGGGATCCATTTCTATCGTATATTTCCTCATGGCCACGTATATGCTTACCAATACGGGATGTTTATGGCTTGGTTAGCTACTTTTCAAAGCCAAATTTAAGCGCAAAATGACACAAATAGACAAATTTGGGTTTGGAAATACTGACACGTGAGAGATATATCGCACTAGTATATGTGCTATACTATTGGTTAACCTGTAGCCATATATCATGAGTGCACCCACAAACCTTACAATATTCGATGCGCCAACCGCGCATATGCAGTTTCATGGTAAGCCACGCTCTCATTTTCGAGGCCTTGTTGAGAATTCTCAACGTGTCGCAGCTAAGAAGGGGTTAAACACCACATGGACCTGCTTAGTAATCATATGGACCAATCGTGCCAGCGCCCAAACGGGCGGGGTCCATGCTGGGTCCATGTGAATCCTCCCTACGGGTCCATACGAGGTCCATGCGTCGCATGGACCCGTAGGAATGTCTGACCATTGGACCCATGTGGTACCTATCGGTCCATGTGGGGTCCATGTGATGATAACCGAGTGGTCCCGGTGTAGTCCATGCGATTATACCTACGGGTCCACGAGGGGTCCATAAGGGGTCCATGCGTCACATGGACCCGTAGGAATGTCTGACCATCGGACCCATGTGGCCCTTACCGGTCCATATGGGGTCCACATGCTACGTACACACTGAGGGGTATCACATGGACCCCACATGGACCCGCAGGGATGGTCCATGTGAGGTCCATGTGACTGAAAACCGCATGGACCCCTTAAGGACCTTCAATGGACCCCATATGGACCCATAGGGAGAAATGTCTGACCATTTGGGGCATGCGAGGTCCATTCCAAGTCCACGGGGGTCCACGTGAGGTCCGTGTGGGGTCCATGTGATTTGTGAATCACATGGACCCGTCCCTATTTGGTAGGGAAGGGGAAATGAATCTTCAAGGGTCGGGCAAGAGCTTTTGTACCTGGTCGTGAATGGGCCGCGGGTCGTGCAAGAGTAGTGTACTTTTTGTCCAATCAAATTCGTATATCTCACACATGCGGGATCACTTAGTCGCCGATTTTTTAATCAAAGACAAAAACACAACCGAGTCAGAAAACCCCATACACAGGCACATCAGCATATCGGCAAGAAACACAAGCCATTGACGAATGAACATTATACACTTCTGCCACATTGTTAACATATGTTTAAGTATACTATTCTTATCGAAAAGTAGTCGAAAATCTAACCCTCGGGAGGTTGCAATCCTAAGTACTCGAAATCAAAGTGGAATCAAGATAACATTCTGACTCGTAGCCGCCGTGGTTTCAATTGCCGCGACAGGTAACGTTGACGGTAACGTTACGGCTGAACCTGTCGGAACTTGAACCGAAAGGCAAGGTCGTTTCGAAACACACATCGAAAATACCCCAACGTGCATTTATTGCCTTCCGCATTCCTGCACATATAACATTCATTGTAGTTCCTCCACAACATTCGAACAGTCATACCATGAGGAAGATAGTCAAAATTCCTCATTCTCATTCTGGGGGCAGTAGGGCATGTTGCATACATGCCAAGAACATAGGCAACAATACATTCTCGCTTGGATGGCATGGTTGGATGAGGTGGCAGGTAAAGAAAGTAAAGTGCCAAGCTGAAAAGTGAGTTGTGAGGACAAGGTAGGTGCTTAAATATCTCAGTAGCGTGGCCGTCGTGATTTCAGTTGGCCTATCAAATGACCTCTTTCAGGTGGGTCGGATCGAAGGCCCGCATGTCACAAACATAGCATGTCACAACATTGGAAATGTGAAACGTCGATAATAATTTCATTCAAAATATGTTCGAATACAATCATATTTAACGGTGTTCCAACGATAAGTCAATTTGCTCAATGACAAAGCTATATGCTGTCGCTATATAGCATCAATTCATCCGACGAAACTTGACCCAAGAGCTAAGCTCCTCCCTGAACACACGACAAAAAAGGCTGAGTGAGCATTCCATGCCTTCGCCGTCGACGCATTGTGTATTGTAGTTCTCCCACAACTTTTGGATAGTCATACCCGGCGGAAGAAGAACTGTACTGCTGCATGGGTAATACTCCCCGTGATTTTTGGCAAACTGGTCGATGTACGTGAAAACAGACTGCCGCTTGGATAGCATGACTATGGTAGAAGTAGAAGCAGGTGCGTCGCTGACGGGAAAAAGGGACAAATGAGTAGTTTAGGCAAGAAATAGAGCTTATGATCTTGGAAAGTCTTGGACCTGCCGAATGATTAGCCTATCAGATACCCGGTACTAGTCCGCTCGGATCGAAGGATGCGTACCTACACGTACATATCTACTATTACTTTGCGACGAAGGCGTGTCTGCGAAGTGCATGATTATCCTGTCTGCATTGTCAATCATTCTATGAAAGCAACCTCTGAAGTATGATTTCCGGGCACCTTAACTTGCAGATGCAAATCATCAACCGACCAAACGGAGTGAGACGGCAAAATGGATAAGAATATACAAAATCTGGAACGTGTAAGTTGGAGTATACAAACTCCATCCTTGCTGTATACTTCTGAAAGTGAGGGGTTTTGAAAATTGCGGCGTCCCGCATTTCAATGCGCACCGAGGTAACGATTTGCCCGCCAGATATCTGCTGTCTCACGATGGGGCGACCCTTTGGAATTCCTGCAAAACATGCGACGCATTGGATTTCTCAAAAGGATAGAAACTGCAGGTAGTCCCCATAGGACCAAGCACTCATTGAATTCCGTTCTGCTGGATGCCGCGTATACCCCTATTCCGGTAAGGGAATTACAAGCTTTTCTGGTCGGAAAATGATAGGGTTTGGGTTTATCTATCGCATATACACCTCAGATATCCATTCCTAGCGAGCTTCGGATATGTTTTGGACCACTCTTCGACGGTTAATTTGAGCTATTGAACGCATGCGTATGATCCATATATTAGGAGATATGCTCGGCAAAAGATTCCAAAGTTTAATTTTTTAAAGGAAAAATACTTCCGCGACATCACATAATTTATCGAGGTGCACATTCTAGGCCATGTTAAGGTCCAATATTGATTGTATATGTTATTTATGATGTAACGGGCCTAGGTTATGCTCCATGGAACGTGCATGCACTCAGATCAGGTTGTGCACACATCACTTTTCAGCTACCTGTAAACCTGAATTCTAGCCTATTCCAGTACTGCTGCGTAGGGTTTGGGTATTACCCTCAGCCTCCACATAAGCAACCAAAAAACACCAAACTTGGCAAACCTATTGTAGACACTTGCACAAACATACTGGACTATTAAGATACCACTTGGTTCCACCATGGTCTTCACAATTCAAGAAATTCAAGTGAAACCCTAACACACGCGCAGGTTACTGTGCATGACGGTATGGAAACCGCAATAGTGTTCTCTACCAGGTGAGAAAACGTTGAGAAATACTCAATACATGATACTGAAGCCGTGTTATTGTCCTTGCTGAGTGGGCAAGGCATACTTCAAAACTCGGCACGTCACACGATCTGAGGCCTGACGACGAGATTTCAGGGTTCTAGCGACCATGTACAACACAGCATACAGCTGTGATCGAACTAACGAAGAGAAGCTCACATAGTTTGGTGATACTTTTTCCAACAAGTTGGACTGCAAAGGGAGACCCCACACTCCGCGCAACCTCGTTGCATACTCCCACTCCTGCATTCTCTGCAACGATTACGAGGCAACTGAGTGGTTGGTGGATGATTCATTGCCAGGACTTGGCCCAAGCGTCTGGTTCGTTTGCCCTGAAGGTTTTCCACCTTTCTAAGAGAACCGACGTTGGCAAGGATACTTCTGCACAAGTCTCGGAGGTCGGTGTGAATCGTGCGTCTCACACTTTTGTAAGCCTCGGGGTATAGTAGTTTATTTACCCTGTGCGCGGTGTATACCGCAGTCTCTAAATGCCAGTCATAATTCACCATGTATGGGCGGCGATGGCGGTACTCTACTATACGAACCAAACTTTCAAGCATATCGGCAAGGTCAGCACCACCCATGCCTCCGTCATAATCAAGCTTGACTTGGGGAAGAAATATGCTCTCATACTCTCGAGTGTCGCTGTTCCATCGTTCCTTGCGTACTGACCAGGGTTGGAATGTGGCGAGGAATGCATCGTGGTGAGGAAGCGCACTACTTTGTTATCGCCATACTCGACATAGGTGAAAGGCACGTCGTCATACACTGACTGAGGTTGCCCACTTTGTGTCACCTGTACGCGGCAGAACCCAAACCCAAACCCAAACCCCGCCGACGACACTATTCAGCATCCGTCCCGTCGATCCTTCGTTGCTGGGCACTGCAAACCATGCACACTCCGGACAAAATACAACTCACCGCGGTATACTTACAACTGTATGTGTACATCTGCAATATGTCACAGACATACGTTAAGTGTATTGCAAATATGCCCTTTGCAGATCCTATCACAAGCATTGGGATCATAGACGCGTGCTGGGCTCTTACCCCAAATTGTGTCGTTGCGTCCACTTTCAGGAGACGTATGACGGCCATGCGCCCGCATGAGCTCAGCAACTTCAGGTGAATGGAATAGCCTCCGGAAAATTTCCTTCAAGGGCCACCAAAGGAATTGCAATCGCGGCTTCTTCGGAGTGCCATCCTCCGGAGTGCCATCCTCCTCCGCCGCTCCAAAGCTTTGCCACCGGCATTCTTTACAGTGTGGACAATGATCCGCGTTCTCCAACTCCTTCTCGTACAAACAACATCCATTGACGCACATGTCCACTCGTTGGTACGGCGTACTAAAAGCGTCGAAAGTACCCATAGCTTTAGCGAACGTCAAGGGGAAATGGGTTTCGCGAAGCTCATCAAAGTTGTGAAGTAGGATCTCACACAACGAGGAAAACGATTTTTGGGTCAAGTTTTCCTCCAAGTTCCATTCCAGAAGATCCGCGAGGAGCTTAGTTGATCGCCGCACGTTGTGGTCCTGCGTACACCTCGCAATTTCAGTGGTTGTCAATACATATGCAATATACTGCAATACAGTGTCAATATGTAGGAGATATGCATACTACATATTGCACGTGCAGTTCACTGCACGATATTTGGCATGATAACGCGTTCTTACCGCCTCCCCTCCGAAAAGCTCCTTTGCAGCATTCACAATACTTTCCAATTGTGTAGCAATTGCTGCTTTAACGGAGTGGACGGCATCTCCGTCGTCTTCTTCATCGAACCCCAAATCCTCCCCACCGCCATCCTTGGTCTCACCATCGGCATCCTCGGTCTACGGCGCATCGCCATCCTCGTCGTCGGGAACTCCGGCCTCGCCGCCTTGACTCGACACATCCTTGGCTTCCACGTCCTGTTGTGCGTGTACCACCTCGTCTTCTGCGCTTGTCCTCCCGGCTTCCTCAGCATGTTCGCCCTCCTTGTCATCCATCGTGACGTCCACATCCGTATGTCTGTAGGAGAGTTGCAATGCACCTTCAATACGTTGTCAACATATTGCGAATGTGTTGTCACGCAAGCTTGCCCAATCATTCATGGGAGAGAAAGGGCCGAGAGTACCTTAAGGTTTCGCCGCGGTTGCCACAAACTACATCATCGATTTCTTCAGGGTCCGGTGCGGGTGGCTGGATCTGCCCGTGGAGTTTCCGATGTCGTGTGCGGGTGGCCTTGCTCAACACCTTTAGTACAACTCCGCCGTAGCACATGACATAATCACATATAAACCGCCCTCGCTCCAATGTTACCGAGCCCACATTTCGACGATGCATTGCATGGAGCGAGAGCCAAGGATCGGCTTCGCCCGCCGTGTTCTTCACCTCACCCATCTCCGTGTCCTTCGCCTCAGCTGGCTCTTCCACCGGAGATCTGCTTCGCCCACCGCAGTATATCTCCCATACATATTCAATATACCGGCAACGGTTTCTGATATATTGCAACATATTATATCATGAAAAATCAGTATGCAAGTTGAGGTGCCTAAATATTCGTACATACCTCATGGGCTCTTCCATCTCGGCAGCCATGGCATCCGTGGTAACTGCAATTAAAGACCAAACTCCAACCGCACGGATCAAATCTGGCCAATCATTTATTGTCGAAACGCTCCTCCAATGTCGCCCAAGGCACCGAACCTCCCGCACATTGTCTCGTGTAGGATTATCGAGTTGAGAGTCGTCGGGCAGCAGCGAGCCGTATGTAGTCGCCTCGAAGTTGCCATCGTGTACTAGGTAGACAACAGTTTCCATACGGATCGGTGTCAAAATTGCTTGATGAGCTTCGAAGAAGTCGTAGGCTTCTTTCGCATTCGATGGTAGGTTGTCTCCCTTGGGGGTAACGTCAAGTGGAAATTGGTGAGGACTACGTTCCGCGTCAACAGTGACTACATCAATGAATCCAGAAATCCCGAAATAGTACCTGCCGTCGTCTAAACGAGCTGAATTTGCCGCCTCGTGCGCCTCGGGGGGCGCCTCGCCCGCATCTCTGCACAATATCGTCCCAACATGTTTCCAACATCCCATCAACATGCTGCAACCATCACGATAGCGTGCTGCAGCATAGTTACGGCGAAAGCAAGTAGGCAAGGAAACATGATGACATGTATCACCTGGAAAAGCTCTTCGATATGGACGATGAACTAGTCGACATTGAGGATGCCCGCAAGTCAGGCATGCTACTTCCAATGGTCCCATCTAAAGCATGCCCCTCGTGCGCCTCGTACGCCTCGGGGGGCGCCTCGCCCGCATCTCTGCACAATATCGTCCCAACATGTGTTCAACATTCCATCAACATGCTGCAACCATCACGATAGCGTACTGCAGCACTATTGCAGCGAGCCACGTGAGGAATGGTGGGAGGGAAACCATGCCCCACGAGAGTCCCTTATCTTGCACGCCCGCCGGCTAGTGGAGGGCTCGTGGGTGCCTCAGCATTGGGCGGCAGGGGGGACTCCTTGCTTTGGGCCTCGTGCGCCTCGGGGGGCGCCTCGCCCGCATCTCTGCACAATATCGTCCCAACATGTTTTCAACATCCCATCAACATGCTGCAACCATCACGATAGCGTGCTGCAGCACTATTGCAGCGAGCCACGTGAGGAATGGTGGGAGGGAAACCATGCCCCACGAGAGTCCCTTACCTTGCACTCCCGCCGGCTAGTGGAGGGCTCGTGGGTGCCTCAGCATTGGGCGGCGGGGGGGACTCCTTGCTTTGGGCCTCGTGCGCCTCGGGGGGCGCCTCGCCCGCATCTCTGCACAATATCGTCCCAACATGTTTTCAACATCCCATCAACATGCTGCAACCATCACGATAGCGTACTGCAGCACTATTGCAGCGAGCCACGTGAGGAATGGTGGGAGGGAAACCATGCCCCACGAGAGTCCCTTACCTTGCACTCCCGCCGGCTAGTGGAGGGCTCGTGGGTGCCTCAGCATTGGGCGGCGGGGGGGACTCCTTGCTTTGGGCCTCGTGCGCCTCGGGGGGCGCCTCGCCCGCATCTCTGCACAATATCGTCCCAACATGTTTTCAACATCCCATCAACATGCTGCAACCATCACGATAGCGTACTGCAGCACTATTGCAGCGAGCCACGTGATGAATGGTGGGAGGGAAACCATGCCCCACGAGAGTCCCTTACCTTGCCTCTTGCATGCCACGAATCCTTTCGACAATCCGTTGCAAGCAATTAGGCACCGGTGGAACAAGTCGAAACGATTTCCCCTTAAAGGTCACCGTTGCCGGTTCTAGCTCCAAGATGTCGGAAGGTGGTAACCAAGTCGGCCACGCGGTATTGTCTGGAGATAAATCGTGCGCCAATCTGGAGAATTCGTGCGGGAGCAGTCGCGTTGGCAGCCACTTATGATGCCATACCGTGTCCACTTCCACATAGTGCGCATCGACTTTCCTGCAATGTGTTCCAGGATCCCTACAATACAATCTTAATATGTATGCAACATATGGTAACCATGTTGCATACATGTAGCAAAGAGTCCTGTGAAGCAAGAAAGACACAACCTCAACGTCGAGAAGAAAGAGAAAGGGTGCTACCTCGCGGACAACTCCAGTTCCCTCGTAGATATTGGAAGATGTGGAGGCGTAATCCACGCCAAAAGGCGTTCCTTCTTCGTAATCGTTTCATACTCCGGGTCGCGGAAGCCTTCCGCGGTACTCCAACCTTCCGGGAATATGAGCTTGATATTGGGAGGGGGTTTGAGCGATGTACCCTCCTGTGAGCATTGGAAGGTTTGATCGGCTCTCGATCGGCTAAGCACCCGCCTTGCGCGGGATTTCTCATCGCGCGCTTGGCTAACGAAGATTGTTGTACGGGGGGGGGCGCCTTCCCTTGGACGAGGGCGGCGGCTCTAGCCGAAGGCAAGCCGGTTCGATGTCGCTCCGCATCACTTGGTGATGATGATTGAGGGGATCGTTCATGGCGAGGTCGCTTTTCACCATGAACAATTTGATCTCCTCGGACCATACTGCATTGAAGTCCCCTTTACCACGCCCATCACCCTTCGAAAATGTACTGCAACTCGTATGCTGTAATATGTTGGACATATACTGCGGACATATTGACGATATGCTGAAGGAACCTTCAAGTAAAGCAATAACCCAAAAGTAGGTTTTCGGACCCCCCCCCACAAAAAACGCACACAAGCTATGTCGCAAAATATAGCTCCTGAGTCCATATAACAAGTCTCACCGGAATTGAAGAACATGTTTTTTCAACTTTTTTAGGGCTCACTTCAACACTTCCGCAGCATACTGAAAGGGGGATAAAGCCTATCCAACACCAGGTGGGAAGGATGTCATGGCCCGATCGCGTCATGGTGACCTGAAATCGCGACCTGACCTCATCAAGGCGTGACACAAGCGTTGCCACGCTCGTGTCGCCGGCGATTCCTGGCGAAATCCAAACGACCGCTCCCTAGATTCGATGATGCCTCGACTTTTGTTGTTAAATCCCTGAAACTCGACTCTCTGCGCTACAGTTCGTACGATTGGGGCATGCCCGCCGCTGCGGCGGGCATGCCCCATGGTATCCCCCACTGCAAGCTTTAACAAAATTTAACCTTCGCAGCGCCCGCCCTTTACCTTTACCTTTACCTCTTACTTCCTTCTTTCTCGCAAAAATGCCAGGCGCGTGCGTTGACCCAGATGCTGCTGAGGGAAAATACGCGTGCTGGTTGTAGAAGACCCAAAAGAATCCGCAATCTCTATTTGGTGGCAGCCAGCGCCGAAGCTGCAGTCTGAACGCGAGTGGAAGATGAATAGAACCGTCGTCTACATCTAATGAGTAAAACTCTAAGCGCCAGTGGCGAATGCGCGGAACCGCATAATTTCTGGTTTGTCTTATAGTAAAAGGATTGTGAGGACGAGCAGCTTCAGCTTCAGGATTGGGGGGACGCAGTGGTATCGCCATGTAATACAAACAAAATGAATGCAGGGCGGCTGTTTTTTGGAAGCATTTAAGTGCTGTGAAGTGAATATTTCGCGGGAAGAATGGAATCTAGGGAGCGGTCGTTTGCATTTCGCCAGGAATCGCCGGCGACACGAGCGTGGCAACGCTTGTGTCACGCCTTGATGAGGTCAGGTCGCGATTTCCGGTCACCATGACGCGATCGGGCTATGACTTCCTTCCCACCTGGTGTTGGATAGGCTTTATCGAAAGGGGGGGCTAAAGGCAGGGCTCAAGGTCTTGAGCCCTCACGTATTGAAGTGCGTCCTCACGTATTGAAGTGAGCCCTCACGTATTGAAGTGATCCCTGCCTTGAGCCCTGCAGGCGGTTGCACGCGGTTGCACGCATATTGACCTTTACAAAAATTTTAAAAAAACTTTTTAGAGGAAAATCTGTTCAATACTACTGCAATACGTGAGGGCTCATTCTAATACGTTACCGATTGCAGGCGTATTGAAATGGCGTATTGGAGATGTATTGAAAAAGTGCCAGGTCAGCTTTGCCAGTGCCAGGTCAGACGGATCGTCGCAAAGCTGACCTGGCACTTTTTCAATACATCTCCAATACGCCATTTCAATACGCCTGCAATCGGTAACGTATTAGAATGAGCCCTCATGTATTGCAGTAGTATTGAACAGATTGAACGATTTTCGGGGAAACAATTTTGGAATTTTAATTTTTAGGAGAATCTGCACCCCTCGTTCGTGAATCGAACGGCCGAAATCGTAACTCAAGAAGTACCCCCAAAATGACCCCTGAGATGGCCTGGATAAAAAAGGCTGTCATTGACCTTTAGATGGAGGTGGTACACTTCGCCAGCGAGGAGGAGCTCAACTCCTCGCAGACAAGGTGTATACCTCCAGTGGGACTCGAGCCCACTACCTCAGGCTTTTAAGACCGACGGCCAACCACTAGACCATTATGACAACGAGATTGAAAAGATGTTGCGTATTGGACTACAGTACAGTAACGTATGAACACAAATGAAAAGGGGGGTTAGACGTTCCCCATCCCAAAAAAAGAAAAAGAGCGCGATGACAATCGAGATGGACGATGGACGAAATTTCAAAATGCATTTCCAAACGGTCGGTCGTCGCAGGTGCAATGCGCCCGACACATGAGGCCAACATGCGTGCACGATGCATGGTAACACCCATCGCATCACGGCAACGTACGGAAGGCCGCCTGGAAGCACGTTGACGTTCCAGCAGCCGCCCTAGCCAGCAGAGGTGTAAAGCCAGCAGAGGTGTAAGAAAAGCCAGCAGAGGTGTAAGAAAAATGTCAGTCAAAGAGTTGCACGCTGAGTATGTAGAAAGCTGCGAGCTGTTTGGCGTTGAGCATACGCACGAGGGCTTCGTTGACTACGTTGCGAAGGTGAGGGCAAAGGGGACACCTAGCGAGCCCAAAGGGATCGAGGAAACCCCATTGGCTTTCCTCGACAAAGGCAAGAAAAGGGCGAAGGAAGACGACGAGGACGATGAGGAGGGAGGGGGGGAAGGGAGCAAAAAAAGGCGCAAGGGGGCTCGAAGCGCGTTCGAAGCTCAACTAATTAAAGCATGTCACGAGGAGTTTGGTACGTACTAAGCCCCTACTACACGCATGCGGCTTCGTTTAATTAACTTCGTTCCTTCGGTGCATGAAAAATATTGATTTGGGAAGAGTTTGGGGAGGAATTACTTGCAGAATTGCGTGCGAAGGACGGGCGTCTTGAGCCCCTACTTCACGTTCCGAAGCAAGAGTCCGCGGTGACGAAATACGTCACGGCGGTACAAAATCGGTGCAAGTGGGCGACCGCGCCCACTAATTCGTTCGTGCGGGCGAAAGCCCGTTCGATTGTCAACAACAATCGATACCTTTGGAAGTGCGGCCGGTGGGCGACCGACACGAAAACGGGAGAGTGTACGTGGGTGGACCCCCAAAAACTACATCCGTACACCACGTGTATGGAGGAGGGGGTCCCTCTCACATGCCCGGTGCGGCAAATCGCCCAGAAGATGGAGGTGCTGAAAGCGCTGCCCCAATTCGAATTGGAGGAGGGGCCTAATTCGAAGGTGGAGTGCTTGCAAGGGAGGCTCGACAGCGTCTGGGTACGTTCCCACCCTCTAATACACGTGAAAGTAACACCCTTGCAGTATATGTGAAGCATGCCACGGCACACGTTCAGCATACTTAGTTGCTTGTGCACCTTTCTGAAAGGTAGGGCCGCAATATGCCTGCAATATGTATGTGGTATACCTGCAACATACGTCCAACATATTGTACACATACTACATAAAACTTACGGTTGATAGCATTTTTTGTTTGCAGTCGCCTATCTCTACGATCACAACGCCCCCGACAAGGACGACGAGGAGGAGGCTGACCGCCTGGATGGAGGCGGATGCCAAGAAGAAGGAGGTGGAGGCCAAGGCCAAAAAAGCACCCGCCTCCGCATCCGCATCCGCAAAGGGCAAGGCCAAGGCCTCGGGGGGCCCCGCCTCCGCATCCGCAAAGGGCAAGGCCAAGGCGGCCGCGTCACCGGCCCCGTCACCGGCCAAGCCCGCCAAGCCCGCCAAGCCCGAAGCCCCCAATGTTGAAGACATCTTCAAGGTGGGTAAAGAGGTGGTGGTGTACGCGGGGGCTCAAACGGAGTACGAAGCGATGAAGAGTTCGCTCCGTCCCGACGGAGTACGAAGCGATGAAGAGTTCGCTCCGTCCCGACAAAGGCCAACTCGTGACGAACACCGGCCGATTGAAGGCCAACGTCGGGCTGTTCGCCGGGTTGGTGGTGGCGAATGCGGTTGGGGATATTCTCCCCAACCACATCATTGACGGCCCCGATTTCCCCCTCACCGAGGGGCTCATCGGTATCAAGGTGCGCACCAACCCTTTCAATATGTGTACAATATGTGTACAATATGTCTGTAATAGTACTGTAATAGTACTGTACTATATTTCCAATATTTGACACATGTATTTCGTTTGGTGGGGCTGCAGGTAACTGATATCCTCGACATGAAGATGCTTTGCAAAGAGAAGCCATTTGCATATGTCCGCAGCGCCACCTCCTTCATCATGAAGGATGTGGACAAGCGCCTCCCGGAAGGGATGGACGCTAGCCACCGAGTGGGGAATCCCGGCTCGGAGGCGTCCCTCCTCTTGCAGAAGGCCTTCATGCGCGAGGGAAGAACAAAAATAAAAAGCCTTGTAGTTGTCACAAACCGCGGCTTATCGTGTACCTTAGCCGGGTTGTGACACTTGCTGTAGCAGTCTCTGTGACAAACGTATGACACGCGCGGTATGACACACGCGAGGAGTTGTGACAGTGACGAGATACGGAAATACGGATGGGTGTTACACTTGTTTGGAGATAGCGAGAATAAGTAGGGCGGCAGAGCAGGGTGAGGCAGACGCTCATTTTTGTTTTGCCTTCGTAACAGCGATTCCGAAAATAGGAAGTACTCGCTCAGACCGCGAAAACAGCAGTGTTATGATATAAGAGTTTATGATATATGGCATTCTTTTGCTTGTGAAGATATACATTTGTTGGACTTGTTCCTGTGTCAAGACGTCAGAACTGTCATCTACAGTCTTTTACAAAACAAAAATGTGCTTTATTACAGACATGTCGTCTGTAATTCTGAGGGTGTAACAGCGGTCCTGGAGAACAAGGCTTCTGAAGGGTGAGGCCAGGGACGGATTCATCCGTACTGGTAAGCTTGGAAGAGGTTGAGGGAAACAGACTGTTGTGGCATTCGAGGTTCAGCGACCTTGCGAGGCATAGCGACAGCAATTAGAGCGAAACCCGGGGGTTCATTGTTCACTATGGTTACAGCGTTGAGAATGTCATTCTGGTCTATTCTGGGAAATGGCATCCTGATGGAGCAAAGCACCGGACGGTAAAGCCAGGGACGGATTTATCGCGTACTGGTACGCCTGAAGGCGTAGAGCGAAGCGGGATTGTCGGTATTTATTATTACAGCAGCGTTCAGTTCGACATCCTGGCCCATTTTTGGCATTCTGCCGAGGCACAGCACTGAGCAGTTGCACCGAGAGCGAAATCAACCGTGCTGGCTATCTGGAAGGAGTCAAGTTGCCTGCGAAACATAACACATAATTCATGAGCGAGAGCATCCTTACAGTGACTGCTACTTAGTAGCGAAGTACTGAAAGGTTAGGCCAGGGACGGATTTATCCGTACTGGTAAACTTGGAAGTGCGGAGTGAAAAGAGCCTTCACATTGGGATCCTCTCACTACTGAGAACGTAGCAACGGAGTCAAATACTGATCGCCAGAAACAGCAGAGAACAGAGAGACGTACCCAGAGAGCGTCACGGGTGAGCCAGCACTTCACAGAGCTGGAAGAAGAGGAAGCGGCTGCCAGAGGCCAGCCTGAGGTTCAAGCCCCAGTTCAGCCTCAGGCTCCAATTCAGGCTCAGGCTCCAATTCAGCCTCAGGCTCAAGCCCAAGAGCCTGTAGTGATATTTGAGGAGGAGATGGAGTACAGTGACTCCACTCGCCTCGCCCTTGGTACGCTGCATATATACACGGGTACCAAGGAGGAAGATCGGCCCAAGTTTTTGAGGGAGTTCTCCCTCATGTGCGAGAACTTCGTGCGCCAACATAACGCCAATATCAGGAGGAAGCTCAGGTCCGTGGCGAGCTCCAGTCTCACCGAGGCACAGCTCAAAGCTCTGAGAGAGACACCTCCTGACTGGGAAACCTTGTGGGATATCATTCCCGCATGTCTGGCGGGTGAAAACTCACAAAGCCTCAGTTGGTGGCGTGAGTTGTATGAGAGCGGGGGTGTAGTGGCCTCGAACATGGACAGGGTCCTCAAGGACATCAGTGAACATGGCCCACTTGAGGGTTCTATCCCATGTGCTAGGCCCCCCTTTAATGAAATGAATGTTGGTACTACGTGGGTGATAGCGAGACCAGCGACAGACCAAGACGCCCAAGGAGAGGTTTCCACCGAGTATCAGACCGATGGGACTTCACTGAAAGGGTTGACGGGACAAGACGGCACCCGTGACATGCAGTACTTCTACGCACTCGGGGGCTTTATTGCTGCCCTTGACAAGAAGTTCATGATGAAGGGCACGCAAGAGAAAGTAGATCTGTTGACCCAGAAGCCACAAGAGTTGGGGCAAGACGGTCTAACGTACATGAAAATGTGTCAACGTAGGGAGATGCAGCTCAACACCGGGAAGGTGCTGAGCGACGAGGAGCTACGCACCTTCATCGAGGACTGCGTGGAGAACCTCCGCATCAAGATCTTCCAGACACGAGTGAAGGAGCAGCTGCGGGCTCAGTTCCCGCCGCCTAATCGGGTGACCTGGAAGGACCTGGAGGCCATCACCGAGGTGCAGGACAAGCTCAAGAACGATGCGGAGTCCTGGATCCTCACCTTCCTGCAGGAGATTACCAGGCGGTGTGGCTGTCAGTACTCCACCTGGGAGGCTCGACAGCACGGCCTTGACCTCAAGGCAATCAAGAACTCGATCAAGAAGATAGAGTCAGCCGGGGAAGGACAGTCAGGCGACCCGGAGAGCAGCAAGAAGGGGGAAGCGTCGCCTTCCAAGAAGATGAAGAAGGAAGTGAACGTTGCCGAGAGGACCAAGGAGCCTGCGTACAACAAGACGCCGCCACCAGCAGAGGGCGGTCGCACCAGTGACAAGCCCAAGTGTCTGCGTTGCTTCGGAGGAGGCTGGCATGAGTCTGATCCCGAGCAGTGCAGAAGTGGCTACAAGCACGTCAAGATGCCAGCGGGCTACCACGAGAGCAGGCTTGGGTCCAGCAAGTGGTGGGATGCGGAGAACGCTGCTCTGCGGATGTACAACTTGAAGAACCGCTTCAAGAACTCGGACTGGGGCATCCTGGTGACAGATTGGCAGCAGTTGTCTAACGATGAGAAGGACAAGTACCGCGCCAAGCAGCCACCCGTGGACAAACCAAAGAGCGCAGCCGGCAATCCAGAAGCGCTGAAGGCTGAGTACCAAGGCATGGTGGCTGCTCGGAAGACTGCCAGTCGTGCTGGCAGCGTGAAGTCGCAGGTGCTCTCCGAGGACGAAGGGTCCGACGAGGAGCCGACCACAGCGAACGTCGCGGAAAGGGGGACATACATCTCTGACGCGCACGAGGTGAACCACCGTGACATCGCAGGGACAGGAACGGCATCTGGCTCTTCAACCAGCCTGCTCACTGCACTGGCTGAAGAGATGGGCGAAGAAGTGCTCTCGAGAGCACTCAACACCTTGGGCCTAGGGGAACTCCCCGAGACATTGAGCAAGGGCGGCGAGCCCGAGTTCGCAGCAGCACCAGCGGTAGCACTGGGTAGTACTCAACACATGAGGGGGTTCCCAGTGAAGACACCTGAGGAGTACGAGGCCGATGCGCAGGTGCCCATGGCGCCAGCAGCGGACGAGATGCAGAGAAAGGTACAGCTCATGGCTTCCGTGATCAAGAGTTTGGGCGCGGCTTTCCGGAAGCTGGCTGCTGGACTCGTAGCGGAGGGCAGGATAACAGCTCCCAGAGGCGTGGAGACCTTGGTGGAGCTAGCTGAGACTGGTCAGCTCCCCATACCAGCAGCCTTAGCAGCAGACTGTCAGAGCAGTGGCGAAGGTGATGGTGACAGTGATGAGGACGACGACTGCCCATGCATGGAGTCTGGTGATGACAGCGATGAGGACGACGACTGCCCAGGCATGGAGTCGGGGGATGACAGCGACGAAGAAGAGATTCCCCTGGACGAGATGCCGGAGGACATGGTGGACCAACCCAGGAAGAGGAGAACTACTGTGCGTGTCACCGCTGCAGCAGCCATGATGCAGGAGAGCTTCGGGGTGACGGACTTCAGTGGGAAGGGCGAGTTGCACGCCGGAACCATGGAGGCCGAAGCCTACGAGCTGCTGAAGAAGAGGATGCTCAGTGGTCTTACGGAAGAGCAGCTCACTGCCATGGCGCAGGTCCAGCCCGTGTGCAAGCTCCTGAACGAGACATTGGCGCAAGGCATGGCCCTCGCAGCCTCTGGTGGGTTGCTCATGTTGTACAAGGCCCTGCTCCTGGACACCGGGGCCAACTGCAACATCATCCCCATAAGGACGGTCAACCGGCTTGGTCTGACCATCTTTGATGCGGAGACAGGGGCCAGAGTGGCCAGATGCGACGGCAGTCCCGCGGAGTTCACCAAGTACTGCTATGTGGACGTGATCCTCGCCGCAGGCACCCCGTACATGACTCTGCATCGACTCCACGCCTTCGTCACGTACACCAATGACACCACGTGGGACTTCCTGGTGGGTACGGGACCCTTGAAGAACGCCCTCAAGCTGACCATCGACCTTTACAGGGGTATCGCCACCTCTGAGGCCGCGGTGTCACTGGGCATGAGGGAGAAGGTCACACTGCCGTTGATCGAGTTGACGCCGCCTGCTGATGCGAGGAGCAAGCGGAACGAAGACCCCAGAGTGTGCTTGGCAACCGAGATCTTTGACGACAATGCCGCGCCAGAGCGCTCTCTTGCCTCTGCCTTTGATGGCTGTTCTCCACCTCCACGCGGAGCTGTGCTGCCTGACACAAGGGGAGAAGATCGTCTGGCCCTCACAGGGGAAAGGTGTGCACCCGGACCATGTGCGTTTTTACGAAATCACCCCGAGCTGGTGGATAGCCTGGCATCATTTCTAGAAGAGCTCAGGCTGAAAAGATTCAACCAAGAGGAGAAGGAGATGCTGGAGGCACGCTGTCAGTCCATGGTGGAAGCGGGCATCCTGCGACCCAGCGCGCTTATGCAAGTAGAGCTCTCGGGACGGGTCAGCCTGCGCGCCGAGAACTCAATGTTCGAACCACCTGCTCCCGGCACGTCCATAACGGGCCAGATGTTGGGCCTGCTGCAAGCGACGTCACGCAGCCAGCGGGAAGCCAACGTTGTCCACTACCCGGTGGTACATGGGGATGTACCCAAGAGGGTCTGGGTACATAGGGATGTACCCAAGCCAAATCGACGGTATGGGGGCATAAATTTAACGGTTTGTCGTTACGAATCATCAATATAGCTAGCCAACATCATCATGAACACGGGAATATGCCGTCACAAGCATCCTGGTAGGATATATATCATGTCAAGTGCATTCAAACCCATGCAAATCGCAACTTGGCTCCCAAAAACATTTTTCTAATTGTTTTTTACCACGGTTTGTTGCGACTCGCCTTTTCCACAGTCTCGCATATCTTAGGGGGGGGGATTCTTCACAAAGTGGAATACTTTTTAAGGTTTGTTACACCACAATATCTTAATTAATTTATTCTCGTCATGTTCGGCGTACCCTAGATCCCCAAGCTTAACTGCTTACTTGCCGCACGGCACGAGGTACCTTATCGGGTATGGGGACGAGTCGACGCGAGCGGTTGAAGGTGACCTGTGATATTGATTATTATGACCAAAAATATTTGTCAGCTCATTCTTTGGCAATCGTATTTGCGATAACATGCATTGCACATGTAAATATGCCTTCGTTCAATAGATCGATGGGTGGGAGTCATCACACATGTCCGCGCGCATTTTTTTAGGCGAAATCTAAAATCTGACACTGTTTTATGATGAGAAGTCTTGATGATGAAGTATGATAACTTGTGAGGTATGGGACCGACCCATGATAAAATAAGTGCTTTGAAGGGTCTATGTTAATGCCCTAATGAAACATCGACCAAATATGCAATTTTCATGTGCATAACCATGCATACAAATCGATGTACCCAAGCGATGTACCCAAGAATTTAGAACTTGAGAATTTCGTCTTTTCTGGAAAATCACCTAGGCAACCGCCCCCGAAAACCCATGTCTATGACATGAATACCGCCAAACATATGGTTCATACCCAAGATTGGTGTGTTATTGACAACCTATATCGGCCATGTGGACACTTGAAATGTTTCGAGCTCGCCATGGCGTGCGGAACAAAGAGTGGCTTGGGTACATCGTGATGTACCCAAGACCGGGTAGTGGACAACGTGGCAACCAGGAGTGAGTGGTCCGGCGCTGAAGAGCCGACAGATGCGGTGCCCATCGCGCCAGCTGGTCTGACTGCAACACAGACAGACCCTCGCTATCCAGACCTCACGCAGGAGCAAGAGGCTAGAAGTGAAACTGAGTACATGTTGGCCAGTGCGCAACCGTGGGCAGGCATGGCAGTGACCCCTTGGGACTACCGAGACAACGGAAGTAGCCGGGCTCAGTAGCGCCTGTATGTCGACCGTACTGGCTACGCTCGCTTGTGCACACTCTGTGAGGATGGCGATGGAGGCGAACCAGGCGCAGGTTTCGTGCAGGTCAGGTTTCTACGCTGTGGAGAAGTGAATCACATCCTGGAGTCAGAGCTGCTGTGGCCCGACTTCACGCTGGTGGACCAGAGGGTCGACAAGGAGACGAAGGTGCCCTCAGAGACCTGGGCCACGCGGGCGAGTTACAGGAGGGACAGCGACCAGGTCGCGCTTCCTGACTGTGGGGCACATCGAGAAGCTGGGCGACACACCATGTCGGACGTTCAGGAGGCGCTCAACGCCCAGCAGGTGTACCCCACAGGAGTCGTAACCGGCAAACTCATGTGGGACAAGATGGCACATCAGTTCTGCGTGATCAGTGACCAGACTCGCGTCCAGTGGGAACTCATGGAGAGCATGGTGCGTCACACCATGGCTGGCGCTTCCAGCATGAGCCCCATGGGGAAGGTGACTGGAGAATTACAGTTGCCTTTCTACTACGAGAAGGACCAGTGCTGGCAATTTCAACACCTGAAGTACATACAGAAGGTTGACGTTGCTGACCTCCGAGCTCGCCTTAAGGTGAGGTACGATGAGGAGGCAGCTGGTGCGCGAGTCATCCCGTTGCTTACGCTGTCAGATGCAGCTGGCAAGGTGGGGAAGTTCTACCCGGTGACGGATGGAATCGGTGGAGACGGTGAGATGTTCAGCACAAACGCCGCCGCCGTGGAGTACTTGCACTTAGGGGACGGCAGGGTGATGCTCGCTGCGTGCAAGACTGAGGAGGGAGCACGTGACGAGCTTGCCAGCTACGGGACTAGGCGAGCCCCACCACCAAGGCCTACATTACGCACGTCCAAGACTGTCAACCAGGGAGGAGCAGGGCCATCTGGGTCTGCGCCGACGTCATCCTCGAGGCCATTACGCCTGAGGCATCAGACATGGCCCAATGGAACTTTTGACCCTCGGAAGCTGGATTACCACCCGTCGGTGTTCCAGGGCACTTACGAGCCGGAGTCGGAGACCGAAAGCAGAGACACCGTTCGGGAGTCCGAATGGCTGAGCCCAGAGGAGATCGCAGAGTTCGCGGCGCTGGATGGACAGACGGTTTTCCTCATCCAGTACCGTTGCTTCAAGGGCAAGATCGAGTTCCAGCTCGGGAGGCCCTACGCAGAGCGGGGGAAAGGCTTGCACACGTGCGAACTCAGCAAGCAGACGATGCACAAGTACTCCTCCTCGGCGGCCGTGGGGCAGCGAGGTGAGTGTTTGCCGCTGGGTGGCCAGTCAAGGGGCTGCACTGGAGGGCTCCTTGGCGCCATACAGACGCACGTGGAGCACCTCGGCACGAGCAAGGAGCTGGTGGAGATAGCCACAGGTCATCTGGTCGACGGCCCACGACAGGGCACGCTGCGTGTGCTCAAGACGCGAGCCAACTCCCGTGCCAAGGCCGTGTACTACCTTTGCGAAGACCATCGTTACTACCGCGCACGTGGATCCTACGGGGTCGTATTCACCTCGGAGTACCTCTCCTCCGGGACGCGCAAGTTCGACAGCTGCAGCTGGGTGACATGGGACAAGGTGGCCGCGATGCACAGGGAGCCATTGTACAAGCTTGCGTCCCTCGTGGGGCCCGCGCTGCTGGCTGACGCGCGACGAGCTGAGGTGCACGCGCAGCTGGTTAACGACTTCGAGCGTTGCTTGAACCCCTCCGTGGAGGATGATGACTCCCAACACAGACAGACAGAAGAATATGAGGAGGTGGACAGCGCTTCGGGGCGCGCGCCCAACCTCGCAGCTGGTGCGGGTGTGGGCTCCAGCCCGCGCTACGCGGCAACGCTGTCGCCTCAGTCAGAGCGTTCTGGTTCGGAGGAGCAAGACGGAGGGCGGATCGGCGAGGGGTTGGTTGATTTGGCTGCCGACCAGGCACAGGTGCGCGCCGAGATCGAGGCGAACGCAGCCAGCATCGCAGGGTCAGACGCGCGCATCGCGGCGCTCCAGGAGCAGATAAGAGTGCACACGGAGTTCATCAGAGGGTACGAGGAGCGTACTCCCACTACTCGTCCATCTGCAAGAATTAGCACATGTGGCTCTGACGACCCTGGCCTGGGCGGTCGCCATGGTTCTCAGGCGCAACCCGCACAAGAGCGCTGCACTGGACAGGCGCGCGGTGGGCTGCATGCCAAGGGCCTGGAGGTCAAGTTTGCGCAGCGGCCCGAGCACCACACGGTCGATGACATTTTGAGGTCACCGACAGGGTCCGTCTGCTCGCAGCGGACCGAGGTGCTGCTTCCAGCTGGACAGGACCAAGAGGCCACCGCAGACGTGCCGTCACCAGTACTTGGCGCCACAGCGCGCGACAGCCCAGCGCAGCCCTGGGAACGCGTGTCAAGCGCCGAGGTCCAGCGGGATGGCCATCGTGAGGTGCGCCAGCAGGACCTGACCGATGGGCTCTCACCGCAGTGCTCACCGCGAGCTGGCCAGCGCAGGAGAAGATCACCAAGCCCAAGGGGGGATGCCAGACGTACTGGCGCCGCTCGCAGAGAGAGCCCGGGCTGGAGCGCGCCGCGTGCTTCGGCCTCGGAGCTGACTTATGATGAGATATGGGACGAGCGGAGGAGGGAAAGCGCGTTGGGGCCTTTTCATTGGGGCGCCGGGCCCGCTGCAGCTCGGCGCACCCATTATTGAGAAGCAGCCCCGGCATACAGCCGGGTACACAGTCCGACGCTGAGCGGTGGGCGAGGCACGCTCAGGTGTGCTTCTTATTCGTGGGGGTGTTCGCGCGCTTGCAATGGCCACAGCTGCCGCACTTTGCGGTGATGGTTATGTGGATGGTGATGGAGACGATCAGGTGCCTTGGCGAGATGGCCGCGGTCTGGATGTGCCGTGCAGGTGTGCATCGCAGAGTAATGGCGCGCGTATGGTGGGCCGTGCGTACCGCGCCGCTGCAGCCATGGGAGCACCCACGTCTACACCTTCGTGTGCTGTCCGAGATGGCGAGGCACCTATTGTTGCTGAGCACAGTTGCCTGTGAGGTGGCTGGATTGCATCATGCCCAGCGCGGGCTGTGGTGCGTGCCGTTGCTCCGGCTTGCGCTTGCCGTGCTCGCCGCGCGCTTCGTGGGCACGGTCAGTTCGCTGGGGTGCAGCTTGATGGTCGCCGTACACGTTGGGAGACATGGCCTGCCGGGCTTCTGCTTGGTGCGCGTTCCTATGTTTGCCGCGCTTCGTACTCGAGTAAGCCACACGCTGGGAATCGTGCAGCGAGTCACTGCGGCAGGTCCTGCCACGCTGGCGGCCATCCCGCGCCGCATGCAGAAGCCGTGTTTTGCTGCCCGGCTGCGGCGCCTGCGGTTCGTGACCACTTGCTACCGCGTAGCTCATTACGCATATGTGGCGTTGGTCCTGGCGCTGGTGATCCACATGTCGGCAACAGGAGGTTTGGGCAGTGTGCAAGGGGGGTGGAGGATGCTGACTTGCATACTGACCCTTCACCCTCCAGTCAAACCAGTGGGGACTGGCAGAATTTTGAAACTTTTGTTGCTACTCGTGGTCTCCGTTTGGATGACCGCCGTGGCCCCTGAGGGGTTGCGAGGCATGCCCACTGCGGGTTCGTGCTCTGAACCGCTGAGCAGGTCTTCCAGGACCGCCTGGGAGGACCAGAGATCCTCGCGTCAATGGGACACTGGGTGGGAAGCCATGGTGTCCGAACGAGACGAGGTGCTTCCGCACACAGTCCTGGACACGTTGCAGCCAGGGGGCACGACCAGAGTCACCAAAGACGAGGCCGCGTGGCTGGACACCGAGCTCAATGCTACCTTCGGGGGGCATCCTGAGTTCACTGAGGAGAACTGGGAGGAGATGCGCAACGTGGTGAGGAGGTGCAGCTATTGCTTTGCCAACAAACCACAGGACATCAAGGGCTACCATGGAGGAGCAGCACATGCAACCTTCGCCATCCCATTCAAGGACGAGACCAAGGTGGCTTACCAGCGACCGAGGAAATACAGCCCAGGGGAGCAGGAGATCATTGATCTGCACTGCAAGGAGCTACTGGAGTACGGCTTCATCGAGCCGGCTTCGCAGCACTGTAGACACGCCAGCAACGTGGTGGTCGCGGGGAAGAAGGACCATGATACTGGACAGTGGACCTCAACGCGCTTCTGTGTCGACCTACGGAACACGAACCGGTTGTCGCTGAAGGACAATACGCTGCCTCACCGTCCAGAAGAGCTCTATCAGCGCGTGGCAAAAGCCAAGTTCAAGACTACTCTGGACGCGACCAAGGCGTTCCACCAGATTCCCATGACCACCGAGGAGGATAGGGACAAGACAGCGTTCTGGTGGGGCAATCAGCTCTATCGGTACACTTCCATGCCATTTGGAGCAGCTGGAGCGACCGCTGCCTTCATCAGGATCATGGACTACGAGTTGCGCCACCTGAAACACTGTACGGTGGCGTACGTTGACGACGTATGCATATACTCAGACACTGCTGAGCAGCACATCAAGGATGTAGAGGCCGTGCTTCGCACCTTGGGGGATGCAGGCTTGCAGGGATCCGACTGCACTCGGGCAAGTCAACCTTCGGGTCAGCCACCGTGGACTTCTTGGGCTACCGCATTGGCCACAACACCATTGGTGCGCAAGACATCAAATGTAAGGCCATTCAGGAGTTGCCTAAGCCCGAGGACAAGACTGGGGTGCGCTCCATTCTCGGGCTCATGAACTACTACAAGGGCTTGGTGGGGGAACCCATGGGACCCAATTACTCAGAGATGGCTCGACCACTGAACGACTTGCTCAGGAAGGATGTGTTGGACATCAAAGAAGCTTGGGGGAAGGAGCAGGACCAGGCGTTGCAGGCACTGAAGGATGCTCTATGTTCGGGGAGGTGTTTGAAACCCATCGATTACAGTAAGCCCATCTTCCTCTACACGGACTGGGGCAACCATGACATTGGTGCAGTGCTGGGCCAGAAGGACGAGAACGGCGTAGAGCACATCTGCGTCACTGCGTGGTGATCAGTCGCTCGTTATCAAAGACTGAGAAGCAGTATGCGAGCTTCCAGGGAGAGATGCTGGCAGTGGTGTGGGCAATCCGCACCCTGCGCCAGTATCTCCACGGGATCCACTTCACGCTGATCACCGACCATTCGCCACTCACGACCCTCATGGAAAAGGGGGACTTGCAGGGCCAACACCTGCGCTGGGCCATCAGTCTGCAGGAGTTTGAGTTCACGGTCCAGTATCGACCGGGTCCTAAGAACGAGAACGCGGATGTACCGTCCAGGTACCCGTTGCCCAGCACAGCAGACGAAACTGGCGCCCGCTTGGACCGAGAAGGGGACCGTGCACGGGAAGCGGGGCACGCCGAGATGCTGACGCGCTGATTCGCAGATGCCATCTGCTTAGAAGTGACCAAGGAGCCACCGCTTGGATCAGAGGTGAGCCCCGAGGCTCAGGTGGCCAACTACTGCGGGAAGCTGGCCATGGAGCAGCTGGGGACCAGTGCAATCCATCGACTATTTGATGTACACTACCAAGAGGAGTTGGAGTGCAACAGGGGGGTCATGTTTGACACTGACCACCCAGAGGTGGCTAGGTGCTCTGGCAGGCTGACGCGAGTCGCCTGGGATGCCCTCAGCCAGGTCCAGCCGGTCAGGGGCATGCATTCTGGAGGTTCCCCAGCGATCTACGGCGACGAGACCATGGAGGGTGGCAAACTCAAGGTGCCAAAGAAGATCGACACGAGAGTAATTGATAAGAGCTTCTTTCGAGAGGCCAGAGAAGAAGGCGTGGTCTGTTATGAGCCCTGTGGGGGCTTGTGTGCTGGGCTAGAGATGCTTTTGCGCTGTGGCGTCAAGGTCAACAAGTACCTCTACCAGGACACCTCGGAGTCCAGCCAGACAGTAGCCAGAGCAAGGTGCTTGGCGCTCAGTCGTCGACATCCTGACTTGTGTCACGCTGGTGCGATTCACCTAGAGCAGCTCCCCAGCAACATCGAGGACACCTCCAGTCTCATTGACCTCGTGCATGCGGGGGCATTGAGCGGGGAGCAATGGATCATGGTGTGTGGGTATCCATGTCAGGACCTGTCACCAGCCGGCAAGCTAGCCGGTTTGGAGGGCAAGCACAGCAGGCTGTTCTATCAGGCAGTGCGGATCCTTTCAATGCTGCAGCAGCTGCAGCCTCAGCGACCGCCAGCGTATGTGCTAGAGAATGTCTCCCCGTTATCGCACCGGGAGAACTCGAGGATCAGGAAGGAAGTGTTCCCCATCATCAATACTGTGGTGGGCCAGCCGGTGTCCTTCGACGCAGCGCGCGCGGGATCATACGCGCATCGCCTACGAGCATATTGGAGCAATCTGTTTCAGAATCATCAGTTCAATCTGGTAATGGAGGGGGTGAGCAGGCCGCCGGACTGATACGTGTGTGACATCTTGCAGCGAGGCTGGAAGCCACGCAAGGTAGTCACTGGAGACAGGAAGCCTCACTACGCCGCCAACGTCGTCGTGGGAGAGCCTATGCGGGTGCTGCCGACCATCTTGGCAACGCAGAACTCTCGGGCTTTTCGTGCACCTCGTGCAGGCACTGTGGTAAGGAAGGAAGATGTTGAGGAGAAAGGAGAAAGCAGAGAGGTCAACCTGGACGAGAAAGCTATTGCCATGGGGTACAACGCGAGCGAGCTACGCATGGCGCATGGCATGAGAGATGAAGAGTTGGCAAGTGTACTTGGTCTCGCCATGGATCGCCGAGCTATGGAGTTGTTATGTGCGGTTGCTGAGGTCAGCACAACCAAGCTGCCAAAGAGTCAGGAGACCGAGGAGGAGGAGCGTGGCGCGTTGGCTGCCATCCCCATTGTGAAGTCTGCCGAGGTGGCTACCACTTCTGGAGTTGCAACGGAGCCAGTGCGGGCACGAGTGGCAGAGTGGATCACCAGTTCCAACGACTACACTCAGCAAGTCGCGCGACGCCTTAGCCATCAGGACTGGGAGGAGCGGCTGCAACACATGTGCAGTCAAGGACAGAAAGGCACTCAGGGACTCGGTACAGCCGACACCGTTCCACGTCGCAGGCAGTGGAAGCTTGCCTCCATGAAGCTCGCGGGCTATGAGGCACGTCATCGCCAAGCCTTTGCAGGACCTGGGAGCAAGCCAGCGGAGGTAAGCTCAGCTCCAGAATGGGCACCAATGGTGAAGGAGAAAGACATGAGGCTGCCTAGACTGCCTGATACGACGAGAATGGTTGCCATGGTAGCCAGCGTGACCCACCAGGAGTCACTTCGGGAGAAATACCCTGACATACACGAGGATGAGCTATGCCTCGCGTGGATAAAGACCGGAGGAAGAGTGGAGGTGCCCAAGGAGGAGTACCACAGAGTGAGGAAGAGAGCAGCTCGTCATCGCTGGGACGAACTCATGGGCGAGCTGTACATGGTTACCGTCAGTGGCAAGGAGCTTCTAGTGCCCAAACCCTGTGACAGAATTCAGCTGGTGCGTGAGCATCACGAGAGAACTGGCCATTGGGGCATCAGGCGAACGCTGAACTTGTTGTGGCAACGCCATTACTGGGTTGGCATGAAACAGGAGGTGCGAGCAGTGGTCACTCAATGCCAAACTTGTCAGAGAGTGAAGACGCATTACGCACGAGAGGAGGCGATGCTTACGCCGCTGGAGATCAAATCCTTCATGTATCGCTGGTCCCTGGATTTAGCCTGGCCGACGAAGCGCATCACGAAAGCTGGGAACCAGCGCGTCTTGGTCATGACCGAGCACTACACGCGCTTTGTCGTGTGTGTTCCGATCCGTGACAAGGAAGCGTCCACCATCGCCAGTGTATTTCGCAGTCACGTTCTGTCAGTATTTGGGGCGCCGGCGGAATGCCTTGTGGATGGAGGTTCAGAATTCGAAGGTGAGTTCGCGGCACTATGCAGGCAGTGTCTCATCGACCGGAGGGTGACTTCACCTAGTTCCCCAGAGAGCAATGGCTTAACGGAGCGAGTGGTGCGCACTCTCAAGTTCTGTTTCAAGAAGATGGCCCTCGACAAGGGCCTGGACTTCGAGTGGGATGAGATGCTCTGGTCGCTCGTGCTCAGTTACAACGCGGCCAAGCAACAGTCGACCGGGGTGGCACCGTTCACGCTGCTGTTCGCTCAGGAAGCTACCGTGCCACCAGACCTTCGTGCTCGACCCGAGTTAGACTTTGAGAAACAAGAGGCGAGGACGTTGGCTGAGGACTTGCTGCAGCGAGCAGCCATCGTAAAGAAGCTCATGGTGCACGCAGGGTGCAACCTGGAGATCGCTCAGCATCGCGACACCTTGCGATACGAGCACAGGAGGAGTGGCAGCTACGAGCCAAAGCCGCACCAGTTTAAAGCAGGTGATTTCGTGTACATAAGACAACAGCCGCGCTCTGGCATGGAGGTGGCCACCAAGCCAGCTATCTTGAAGTTGGTTAAGGTGCAGAAGGACGGGGTGGTAATCTTGGAGGACATACAGCACGAAGTTGCGGGAGAAGAGCACAGTACAGAGCATCGCACCGTGTCATCTACAGGTGAAGGATCAATACGACTGCAGCGCAGCTATCCCTAGCAAGCATCTCGCATGCGAGGTGTGCAGGAGAACGGATGGGGAGGCAGCAATGCTGCTGTGTGACACCTGTAATCGTGGCTTCCACATTTGGTGCCTGGAGCCAGCGCTGCATGAAGTGCCTGAAGGAGACTGGCAGTGCCCCAAATGCTTGGGCGTGGTCGCAGTGGCAGCTGCCGCCGTGGTAAGCACGTCCATTGTGGAGAAGATGGCTGCTATGGAACTGCAGTTGAGGGAGAAGCTGGGTACCGAGGCAGTATTGTTGCCCGCAGATGTGGGTCCATGTCGAGCCGTGAGGCCGGGGCGTGAACACCCATGGCAGGCGCTCACATCGCGACAGATGCTCAAAAAGGACGGGAGCATGGGGGATCTCCCTGACAGGGTAGCATGGGGGAATCAGGAAGAGCTCAGCAGAGTGATCACAGACGTGATGCCAGGATTTTGGCACGAGGGTCATCGTACTATCCTGAGTCGGAAATGTTCAGAGCAGCACACTCGCGCGAGGAGCCTGCGAAAGGCAGCCACGGTGCAGGCCATGAGCCCGGAGGAGGTGCAGAAGAGGGGCGACGTCACGCAGTTGAGCAGAGCCCAAGTGAAGATTGCCAGTCAATTAAACTGGGGCTTAGAGCTGGTAATGACAGTTCCCCAGGAAGTCAGACGTCTGGCGCACGAGGTGACGTGGGAGAAGATCACACAGGTTTGGGATCCATGGGCTGGTACAGGTGTTATTGGCAAAGTAATGTCATTGGAATGGCCTCACCTGAAGTTTATGAACAACGATTGGAACCCGCAGTTGAAATGGCATGAAGCTCTCAATGCCTTGCAGCCGGGCATTTATCGTGCCTGGAAGGAGAAGTATGGGGTGTGTGATGCAGTGGTAACCTCACCCTGGTTCGCAGTGCTGGATATTGCGTTGCCACTGGCAGTGCTGGCTAGTAGAGTGGTGGCTTGCATTCATGTACCATCGCACTACATGACAGATATGACAGAGAGCAGGGCACAATACTTTCGCAAGTTATGCCATGCTGGACGCTTACATGTGATTGGACACTTGGAGCATGGGCCCATTGGTAGAAGATGTATGTGGGTCATGGTGTTTCGAAATCCTCTGACACGAGCAAGGATGCTACGAGGAGGAGAAGCTTCTGGAGTGGGTATGTTCACCTTCAGCATGGGCAAGTTCGCGTTGGACGGTGTGACAACAGAAGATGCTGAACAAGCTCTTATTTAATGTCTGTGCTACCAGTGGCAGCTACAGATGGGGGATGTTGAGAAAAAGAGCTTGCATAAGTTGTAGGGAAGTAGATATCAAAAATTTTGAGATTTTGTATGGTTGTAGTAAGAAGCTAGCTGTGCAGTCACATAAGACCATACATGCAGTGCTGAGCTGGTGTTGTAGAAGTGCTGACAATAAGTAAGACTGTTTAGTAGTAGGACTAGGGAGTAGCGCTTTATGTGGACGCTTCGTGCATAAGTTCGCGACAGCTGTCACAAACCGCGGCTTATCGTGTACCTTAGCCGGGTTGTGACACTTGCTGTAGCAGTCTCTGTGACAAACGTATGACACGCGCGGTATGACACACGCGAGGAGTTGTGACAGTGACGAGATACGGAAATACGGATGGGTGTTACACTTGTTTGGAGATAGCGAGAATAAGTATGGCTACTGCCCCGTGGTTCGGTACTATCTCAAGTACCGAAGCTTATCATTATGTAGGCCATGCTATCAGGTTATATGGTCTAAATGGCATCGTAGAAAAATCATTTAGGACCCATTTGACGTATTGTTTATGGTGGTTTCAACGACAACCGCCACTTTGCATGTGTCAACATGCCATGCTTTCGAGGGGTGCAATGCCTGAAAATTAATTGTTTTGCTCGGTACTATCTCAAGTACCGAACACGCGGAGGCCCATTAGGCTTAGTAGGCGGTCATCCCAAGTCTTATACATCGGCATGTTTCTTCATTGGGACCTAATCTAAATGTTTGTTGCACATTATGCCACTAGAAGGTCAGCATGGCCTCCGCACCTACGCGTGTTAGCTCCACCCATGGGGAAATTCGAATTTCCCCCAAATTTCACGCTTGACTTTTTGGTAAACGGCCGTATGCCATCGTGCACAATGATCTGAAATCTCAATATATAGTGCACTTCAAGGTCTCCAAAAATCGATATGTATGTATGCTCGAATATTCTATATGTGGGCAGCCTATATTCGTATCCTCTTGACCTCGCCGTACGATTCTCGCATCCCCACCGTGGCTTCCTTTAAAAACAAAATACACCCTCCAAGTGCAAACTCGAACCCAAACTCAAACGCTTGTAACTCCCTCAATTTTGAGAGTTGTCTGAGCTATAATCAAGTAATATATCATGATTATATGTCACACATGACATTTGAAAGATCACAGGGCATCTACATGACTCTCGTATGTTTTTTTGGCACGGCATGGCGTTTTCCCGACATAATCAGGGTGCCCCCGACAAAAAAAAAATGAAAAAATTCAAAATCAGATTGGCGCTCACAAATAACGGTAAAAACCCATCATAGGACTCCATTTAGTTCATATGTAACACTCGGCATGCGGAACATGTCCACATAATGCGAATGTTCGCTATGCGTACGTACCGCAGTACACAGTCAACCAGTCCCTGGCACCCTCCGAACCTCACAGATACACCTAGGACATCGCTCCTGATGCGTGCAATGCTCGTCGTAGTCTATAATATCATTACGAAACACATCAAAGCGATACACGACGCTAGGTCACCCATAGGGACGATCGCTCGCATACTAGTTGTGTACGCGTACTAATGATGTGTCTGCTAGGCTCTGGCACCCTCCGAACCTCAAACATGCACCTAGGACATCGCTTCCCATGCGTTTGATGTTTGTCGTAGTCTATAATATCACTATGAAACGCATCAGAACGATGCACGACGCTTGGTCACCCATATGGGCGATCGCTCGCATACTAGTTATGTATGCGTACTAATGCTTTGTCTGCTAGGCTCGGGCGCCCCCCGAACCTCAAACATGCACCTAGGACATCGCTTCCCATGCGTTTGATGGTTGTCGTAGTCTATAATATCATTATGAAACACATCAAAGCGATATACGACGCTTGGTCACCCATACGGACGATCGCTCGCATACTAGTTGTGTATGCGTACTAATGCTCTGTTTGCTAGGCTCTGGTACCCTCCGGACCTCAAACATGAATCTAGGGCATCACTTCCGATGCGTTTGATGTTTGTCGTAGTCTATAATATCATTGTGAAACACGTCAAAGCGATATATGATGTCAGGTCACCCGTAGGGACGCTCGCTCGCATACTAGTTGTGTACGCGTAGTGTTGATGTTGCTCTGTCTGCTAGGCTCTGACACCCTCCGAACCTCAAACATGCACCTAGGACATCGCTTACGATACGTTTGATGTTTGTCGTAGTCTATAATAGCATTACGAAACACGCTAGAGCGATATACGACGCTAGGTCACCCATAGGGACGATCGCTCGCATACTAGTTATGTACACGTACTAATGTTATGTGCGCCATGCCCTAACGCCTCTCTCGTTTTAAAATGTGTACCTCGGGCATTGTTCGTGGTGCGTTGGATGCGTTTCATAGTCCAGGATGTGGTGTGTAACGAAAAGCATGCGATATATGATTGGAGGGCATCCGTAAGGATGATCGATGGTGTACTATGTGTGTGCCCGCCGATTAGCTAGATAGCTAGGTAGGTCGTTACATACATGTAGGGCGGTGGATCATTCGCACGTATATACAACGAATGTCATTATGCCAACCGGCCCATGGCCGCATGTACCATTGGCTATGACATATATCTTCAATCTGATTCATTGCCGAGCTGGTTTGGTTCCCAAATCCGCTTCAAAAAAATCGAAAGGAGCGCCATCTTTTTGAACGGCAAGTGAGAACCACCATGTATCAAAAAGTACTACCCATGTGGCAATCTGCATCCATTGGGAACGCTACACGTGATATATTGACCAATGGCGCATAAGGCAACTCAGTTTGGGTCCCTGAGGCAACAATATATAAAGGGTAGCATCCACATATCAAAGGAGGGCATCGAAAAAAAATCCGGCGTTTCGGTACTTGAGATAGTACCGAAACGCGTTTCGGTACTATCTCAAGTACCGTGGGGCAGTAGCCAAGTAGGGCGGCAGAGCAGGGTGAGGCAGACGCTCATTTTTGTTTTGCCTTCGTAACAGCGATTCCGAAAATAGGAAGTACTCGCTCAGACCGCGAAAACAGCAGTGTTATGATATAAGAGTTTATGATATATGGCATTCTTTTGCTTGTGAAGATATACATTTGTTGGACTTGTTCCTGTGTCAAGACGTCAGAACTGTCATCTACAGTCTTTTACATGTTGAGAAAAAGAGCTTGCATAAGTTGTAGAGAAGTAGATATCAAAAATTTTGAGATTTTGTATGGTTGTAGTAAGAAGCTAGCTGTGCAGTCACATAAGACCATATATGCAGTGCTGAGCTGGTGTTGTAGAAGTGCTGACAACAAGTAAGACTGTTTAGTAGTAGGACTAGGGAGTAGCGCTTTATGTGGACGCTTCGTGCATAAGTTCGCGACATAGTGGACGTAGCCTACGTACGGCAGGGGGAGCATTTGTGAAACAAATTTGACAATTTGTAATTGTATTCAATATTAATTGTGTTCAATATGCCTCTCGTTGACATATGCAATAGGTCCACAGCATACTTGCAGCATGTTGAATATGTCTGTGCAATATGCATGCAATTGGTCTACAGTATATATCCAATATAGGCAACTTTTATTTCAATACATATGCAATATGTCAACAGTATATACAGTAATCACTCACTTTTAAGAAAACCCGACGTTAAGAAACCAGCCAGCGTTTGGGGGGGGGCGGGGGGTACCCAACTCGATGAGTACGGCTGGCTGGCTTTTTCGGCTAAGAAAATGACCGAAATAAGAGATAACCGTGCTGGCTGACTACCGAGAATGCACTTTCTTAAATTTAAGAAAATTGGCTGGAAATGTAAGGAAATATAATAGAATTTAGGCAATCGAATTGAGATCGATATTGGGTATACAAGAGTGATCGATGTACCGATAATACGTGTATCTCAAGCTGATGCCTTATGCTATTCGATCAAATATGGTACTGCGCATAGGAAACCTCTACTTACTATGCCCTAAAACTACAGGCTTAAATGAAACAGGGTAAAATAATGCTTACATTTTTACACTGCGTGTTCAGTGCGGCCATCAGACTATGCCGCAGGGACTTGGTGGGAGGCACTTCTAAGATATCTTATGCAATACGTTACATACATTGTATTCTAGCTATTCCACCTTAAGAGCTTTTCAGCAAGCACCATGCGCCAGCCACCGCGGCATCCCCCTTCCCATAGTCCTGCACGCGCAAGATGTGGTCCCTGCGGTCACCATCCTCGTACACCACTTCGAAGTTATACCCACGCCTGTGCTTGGGGTCAGAAATAATCTCGTCGACAAAATCCTGTTTCAGGTCACGCAGCTGCGCACGGCTCTCTGCGTCCATGTCGGGCGGTGTGAAAATTTTAAGAAAGTCGCTGGGCTGAGGTGAGTGTCCACGTCTTGAGTGAAGAAATAAGCTGGCTGGTTGAAAAAGAGCGATCTACTATTCTTCGAGTTCTCTTATGACGCTGACACTGGCGGGGGGGGGGTACCCAACTCGATGAGTACGGCTGGCTGGCCCAAAATCCCTGTTTTCTTAAATATGTTTTCTTAAATATGGAGCGATTACGTATCTGACATATTGAATTTGCATGTTCAATACGTATGCAATAGGTCCGCGTAGTATGTATCCAACATATTGAATGTTCCGTTTCAGTACATATGCAATATGTCCACAGTATATATACAGCATATTGAATTTGCATGTTCAATACGTATACAATAGGTCCGCAGTATGTATCCAACATACTGAATGTTCCGTTTCAATACATATGCAATATGTCCGCAATATATATACAACATATTGAATTTGCATGTTCAATACGTATGCAATAGGTCCGCAGTATGTATCCAACATACTGAATGTTCCGTTTCAATACATATTCAATAGGTCCGCAATATATATACAACATATTGAATTTGCATGTTCAATACGTATGCAATAGGTCCGCAGTATGTATCCAACATACTAAATGTTCCGTTTCAATTCATATTCAATAGGTCCGCAATATATATACAACATATTGAATTTGCATGTTCAATACGTATGCAATAGGTCCGCAGTATGTATCCAACATACTGAATGTTTCGTTTCAATACATATTCAATAGGTCCGCAATATATATACGACATATTGAATTTACATGTTCAATACGTATGCAGTAGGTCCGCAGTGTGTATCCAACATATTGAATGTTGACTTACAATATGTATACAATATGTATACAATATGTGGGCAATATGTCTGCAACATGCCTTCATAGTGTTTGCGACATGCATGGTGCATGTCTCCAACCCTATACTACACATATGTTGAAGGCATATTGAAATAACTCTCTGCATCAGAACTTCAATATGTCTCCAATACGTGAGGGCTCATTCTAATACTATGTTGAACACATGTTGGAGCGCTTGCAGGCATATTGCACACATATTGTAACATTTTGTAATGTATTGAACATTTATTGTCAATACGCGTGCAATATGCCTGCAATATGTGTTCAATACGATGTATTGCACGCGTCCAGAAACGTAGGGTTATGGTCCTCTTCCATCGATTTCTTGAGCGCTAGTTCTGAGGGCGAGGACTCTTCAGGGAACCATAGTAACCAAACGTTTTTATCTGGATTTTCCTTCCGCAAAGTAGCAAGTATTGTCATTGGAATTGATTGAACTGAGATGGATGGGAATAAAGGTGCGTCGATGAAGTGTCGAGCGGGAAAATGATTTTGGAAGAAAGGGGAATAGGTTTCATACCTCAATGGTCGTCGTGGTACCGCTCAACTTCATTTAACCAATATAATCAGGCAATCACAATAAAAGCGGAGGCATGTCACCCGCCCCATAAATGACATCGGTTCCACAACAACATATGTCGCCCATACTTTTGGAGAATATACTTTATTTACAACCGTCATATCAAGATATACCATACGTGTTTCATCAGCGTACTTCTGCACTGAGACAGTAGGTTATTAAGACTATCAACAAATATTGACCTAGGTGCTGGCACCATGTCCTAGCAGGGAAATCGTCATTGCCTAGCGAGCTTTACTGTTTACGTCTCTTGTTCTGATCGGATTCCGGCTTTCCGCCTTGTGCCGCTCTCCGCTTAGGTATAGGCCCCGCCGCGGCGGCTATGGCGGCCTTGTCGGCCTTGGCGGCCTTGGCGGCCTCGACCTCCTGTTTCTTGGCGGCCTTGGCGGCCTCGGCCTCCCGTTTCTTGGCGGCCTTGTCGGCCTCGGCCTTCTGTTTCTTGGCGGCCTTGTCGGCATCCTCCTGTTGCTTGGCGGCATTGTCGGCATCTGCCTTCTGTTTCTTGTCGGCCTTGACGGCCTCGGCCTGCTGCTGCTTGGCGGCCTTGTCGGCCTCGGTGTCCACTACCCGGCCTTGGGTACATCGGGATGTACCCAAGGTCACTTGTACATCCTTGGGTCGTGCATGCAAAATTTGTGTCCGATGGCCTTATGGTTGATAAGACATGTCCTCGAGACTTCCCTTCAGATATACAACCACTCGCTTCGAGCAATTTCGATCATTTGGGTGATTTTCATATGGTATCATAGTTGTCAATTTGCAGGTTTATAGTGGTTTGTACTTAACAATTTTGCTGGGTACATACCTTGGGTACATCGACCTTTAGGTACATTTATGGATGGTGTAAAAGGTCAATTCAAAATTTGGAGACCCATGTTGAAAAGTTCACGAGCTGCGCTTTCTGGAGTGTCATGTCAAAAATTGCATCCGACTTCATCTTCACCGAGCGAAATGGCTTCAAAGTTAAGCAACGTTTCTTGATCACGAACGAAACATGTGGAAATAACTATTCAGCAAGGGGTATGGTCGCCATAGTGGTGCAGTGCGCGGCCGTCCATGTCCCATCTTGCACATACGTGTCAAATGTTATATTTCCATCCTCGACGATGACTTGAGGCCAAAGTGCGGTGTCATGTATGTCAATATGGTGCATGCTATGTCGAAAATGCTTGGGTACATGGGGATGTACCCAAGAAGGCTTGGGTACATCGCAATGTACCGCAGGGTAGTGAACATCGGCGGCCTCGGCCTCGGCGGCCTCGGCCTGCTGTTTCTTGGCGGCCTTGGCGGCCTCGACCTCCTGCTGCTTGGCGGCCTTGGCGGCCTCGGCCTCCTGCTGCTTGGCGGCCTTTTCCGTTTCCCTTATTTCGACCGTCGTCTTCTTCTCCCGCTCCTTCTCGACTTTTTCTTGCTCTTTACGATGTGCCTCTCTCTGCCTTTTCACCTCGTCGTATTCCTGCTTGCTCAACACTTCGTCGGCCAAAAAGAAAAATCCATCAGGAAACCTAATGCGCTCTTTCGCTGAGTCGACCATACCTTGCTCCCTGCATCCAAGACACCAGCACTTGTTAAAACCGATATACAAAGTATTCTTCAAAAAATGGATGTAGACATGAATGCTTACCTATCGAAAGCGACGGAACTCAATCCCAACATGTTGGCGGCTACCGAAGTGGTCCCCGAACCGCAGCACGCATCCAAGATGAAGTGATGTTCGTGATGAAGAGGTAACACCCCCTCGTACGCAGATTTCCCCCTCGCTTCCCCCTCTAACTCAGGACCTCGCATATGGATATTGATGAGGTCGTGGATGAGCTTCAGCGGCTTCTGGTGTTTGTTAATTTTTTCCCCCTCGGAGTTATAGGCGAATTTCGACGAGTGTACAGGGGCATATTCCCAGGTGTTGGTTCGGCAAGAAGCCAAGAACTGCTTATCGACGACATCACTATCCGCATTCTCCTCCTCACCGAGAACTCTAATCAAGTTCTTCATCCAGGGAAGCCTTTTATGAACGGCTGGGTGGGTTTCGTCTGCGAGAGCAATCAGCGCTGCTTAGTCAGATTGCCCATGCTTAGACGCCAAAAAGCAATCACAGAATTGTACGTAACTTAACATCTACGGACCTGTAGGTGTTGCTTCCTTGACGTAGTAACACAAGACAAAGCACTCCATGCGGTTGGCGTAGTTCCGTGGCGCAACGCCAGATTCCAAGGCCATCATGTTCGATCTGCTCAAAGGTTTCACCCAGAACATCTTTTCGGCGTTCCCATGGCAAAACTGCTTGGCGGCTTCGAAGAACTCGTGGTACTGTTGGAAGCCACAGAAACATCCCCCTACCCAATCATCACACGTGGTCAAACGGTGTTGAAGTTTTGTAGGAATTGCTTGAACTCTCCTGCTAAGAGAGGTTTCGGGATCCATTTCTTGTTCGAGTCCAGAGCATACTCGCAATCCATAATGAAACCGGTAAATGGAAGCCTGGGAAGAGTCGTGAAGGAATCAGGTGATGCGGGCTCCAGCAGAAAGTCCTTCTTGAAAACCAGTTGCGGAATCTTGTGAGTGTAGAAGTAGCCGTCATCATCGTCGACTTGCTGGCCCTCAGGAACGTTTGACAATATTCGATAAGTCACACCTGTGTGCAATGTAAACGATTAGTAATTACATAGCTACGGTGCACAAATGGAATATGAAACCGAGATACGCACCTGGAAGATCCTTTAGGAGGTTTTCCGCAGTCGATGCTGTCGTCGAACCGATTTTCAGCAACACGGCGCTCTCGATATTATTCCAGTAGAACTTTATGGCTATTACCCTTCGGGTGGCTTAAGCCACCCTAACAGCGATTTAGGGTGGCTTAAGCCACCTTAACGTTTTCAATTATTACGGGAGCTATCGGTACCGGAAGCTAGATTTTTTTAGCTCAAAATAACGGCGACATTGTCTTCTTTTAGACACTATGTGCACTCTTAGGCGAGCCCAAGTTCCCGGTGAGCAATTTTGGGAAGTATCTAAGAGGGCGCAACATTTAGTAAAATTTGAGCAATTTTCCCTTGTTTTTGCATACCCATGCTACTTCAACCGAGATTTTGAGGGTCAAGATGACCTCGGATCAAACTTTTGGCAAGACACTGCAGAAAGAGCAGCTCGAGATCTTGACAACATAGGTCTCCAAATTTTGAAAGCATTTTCGAGGAAGCCCCCGGTGAGCTAATTAGCTTAAGGTGGCTTAAGCCATCTTAAGGAAAATTGGGAAATACCCACCCTACTTCAACCGAGATTTTGAGGGTCAAGATGAACTCAGATCAAACTTTTGATAAGACACTGCAGAAAGAGCAGCTCAAGATCTTGACGACATAGGTCTCCAAATTTTGAAAGCACCGCCGAAAAAGCCCCCATGAGCCCTTTAAGTTAAGGTGGCTTAAGCCACCTTAAGCTGCGGGTAATAGGCATTTATATCCGCCGGAATGTCTTTGATCAGTTTCTCTATCTTCGCCTCGTGCCGCTTTTTGTCTTTGCTTGTTGTTTGTTCATATTGAAATTTCCGGTTGTCCTGCTCGTTCTTGCAGGAGACCTTCGGGGGCACCACTCCCGCCTGGTACAGTCGTAAGGGCTGTTCCATTTATTGTCCTATGGGGGGGGTGGAAGGCGTAGCTTGGACCCCCTCCCCACGAGGACAACCATGCATACCGACCCCCCACCCTGAGGACATGATCCCCGGAGCCCCCCCTCCCCCCTCCGGACACGCAAATCATGCAGAATTCATTAAATTTTTTATATCGAAGTCGGAATGAACAACTATGGGACATTTAAGGTTAATATATTTGCTGTGCGTAATAATCTTGATGGCGCTACATCCACATACGTTGATATGCATCTTTCCGCTCGAAGTTCTTCCTTGCTTAACTTGATTGCGTTGGAAGTGTTCATCGCTGTTTTTTCTAGTATATCAAGTGACGGCTTATCATTCAGTTTCTCTTGAAAGCGGTCTTCACCAAGTGTGGCTAGACACCAAGTACGCAAGCGAAAAACAGCTATAGACGCGGTACTCAGACCAAGCTCTACTAGATCCTCGTGAGGGATATGTTCCTTCAATACGTCAAGTGAGAAACCTTCTCTCACGAAATCAGTGAGGTGCTGACGCAAAATGCCGTTACCTAAAAGCGTTTCCACGGTCAAAGGAGGAGCCATCTGAGACTATATAAAGTCTAAGTTATTGCAATTGCGTGGTCTTGGACTGTTCCGATAACGTTTGTCTGGTAGGCTGGGTGAAGGAATTTTGTATCATTGAGTTTTTGCATTGCGTGAGTCTGAGTTGTCGATCGTCAGTGGTTACATGTGTCCGGATTCTCTCGACCCTCCGGACAGGTTGAGGTTCTACTTGTAACTTGTCCGCAGGGTGCCTCCGCCCCGCGGACGGCGGTAGATGTCGACCCCCCCCGCGGGCGGTAGATATCGACCCCTCCCCCGAGACAAATTGCCAATGCCTTCCACCCCCCCATAGGACAATAAATGGAACAGCCCTAAACAAACCCCGTTGTTAATTGAACGCGCAAGCCGATATGGAAAAATCAGATATCGTGAAGGACGATCGGAGGGCGCAACTTAGTGGCTACTACCCAAATTCAAAGTCCTACCATAAGGACCTACGTGCAAATGTGTTTTCCTCGCATAAACATCACGTAATTGGTTCAACGTGCGATCACCCATCCTATTTATGAGTCAAATGAATATTCCAAGTTGTGGGTGCATGCATAGGGTGACCTTTGGAGTGCTTAAATTGCGCACGCTATTGCGCACGCTTTGGTGGTGTTTTTTTTTTCAAATTTCAGCAAAAAAAGCTAGGTCCTCTGGACATCCCCAGGTAACCCGAATGCTAGTTGAGTCTTGCAGGCGGAGACACAGTCGGCGTACACAGGCAGAGTGGTCCCCAGCGCAAGCTTGCGTCCTCGTTTAGCTTTCACGTCACACCTCACACAACGACCGGAACCCAACCGATGTCAACGACGTATGTAAGTATGCACGCAGTAGTATCCTAAGAAGGACCACATAGGGTGCAAACTCCGTCCATCAACGAACGAAATGGTGAACAGCGAGAACCCACACACGGATATACACCGAATACGTCACTCGCATAAATAGAGGAAGGGCAAGCGAGTCAAAGAAGAGATGAAAAGAACAATTTCCAAAGAACTCACATCAGTGGATCGCAGTGTCAGCCAATATTGAATATTAGACGGCTTGCTGAAATCTGTATAGGCAGCCCTGACTGGGAGTCCCGGTCAGGCCCCTATGACAGATCCCTAGGACCAACACTGGACTGCTGACTGATCTGTAGGTTCGTACTGTGACACACGCGGTGTCACAGCGAGGTAGGCTAGACTCCGAGACCGTCCGAGACCGTTCCGGGTATATCTAGCTTAGGGTTTATTTATCTTGGACAGTTTATCCACACGAGTACGGGACTTTCTGATATCTAGTGTACTTGGATATTCCGGTAGGTCGTGGCCCCATCCACGTTTTCATTCCACTTGCTATCTTGGCCATGATTGGCTAAGCAGCCGCTTGAAGAGGTGGTGCGCACTTGCGCGTTTGGGTGCGACTAGGATTTGGGACATGGCTTTACGGTAGACGTCTTTTACGGCTGCGGGTCATGGGCACCGCGCGTTGCTATTGCTCGGTTTTGGCAATGTTCATTTGCGTTATTCTACCTGCACTGATCCCGCTGGTTCACGTATTTTGGGCTGGTGCTCCGGACACCTTCGACCACACCGGCATTTGCAAGTGCCCCACGCTCTTTCCGCCGCTCCGCACGTTCTGCCGTTACGTCTACACTCCATTTCCGCCACAACACCCGAACGTGCTGCCGCGCATCATCTTTTCTCTGGCTTTCAGAAGTATGGCAACATCTACTCGAGCTCGCAAGCGCCTATTGAAGGACTCCGACTTGGACGCCTCAATACGGCTTATAGATGCGGTTCGGGACACCCCAACCGCTAGCACCCCGCCTGTGGTGCCCCCTGCTGCTTCCAGCAACAGCGACACCGCTGTCGCGTTGCGGAAGCACCTTGTTGACCAACATGCCGCGGTCGACATGGTCTACAAGGGGCGTTTACATCGGACTTGGGCCAAGGGTATCCGCGAGGATATCCTTGGTTCCAAGAAACATCATTATCGTGGTACTGACGACGCGGACCGCCTCTCCGAGCTGGTGGTGCAGCTTCGTACCGAGTTTCAGTCCGCTGGGCTGGATTTGACTCCCTTTGACCTCGACGACCCCACCTCTCTGGTTATCGAGAAAGTTAATGGGCTTCTCTACGACGTGCTGGCCCTCGTCGTGGAGCGCAACTCCGTGGCGGACACCTGGCTTCGCGGTACGGACTCCTCGGCTGACCGAGATGGACGTCGTGCCCTTGTCGACATTATCAAGGGGAGCGTGCCTGCCGCGCTACGTGAGAGCCACCAGCAGGAGCACGCGGCTCTACGTTATCCCGCAGGCGTTGACCCGCAGCCCATCTTGGCTCGTGAGCAACGTCTGGTGCGGGATAACCGCGCTCCTGACTGGCAGCCCACCGACGAGACCCGCAAGCTGTCGCTCTACAACCGCCTCGACCCGATCTTCTACGCGGCGGTGAAGGTGCGGTACCCGCTTGCGGGTGACCTCGGCGGGGTCACTCTCCGCTCGCTTCAGGCCCTCGTCGTGGCCATCTTTCAGGCCTGGGCGCAGTCGGACGATGGGGTGGCAGTGCGTGAGAAGCAGACGCTGGGGGCGGGCGGTAAGCCCTCCGCGCTTATCACGTCGTCTGAGTACGCCGTTCTCCTCGACGAGATCGCCGCCTTGAAGGCGCTCGTGCGGGACAATCGTGCGGGCGCGGTTCAGCGACAGCAGCAGCCACAGCCGCGCGGTAAGCAGCATCCGCGAGGCCATCGGGTGGGTGTGCACGCGGCACCGCCTGTGGGGTTCGACAGGGACAACATGAAGGCGAAGCCCCTTTGCCACCGTTGCCGCAAGGCGGGCAAAGGGGACGCCTATCACGCGTACCGCGACTGCCCTCTTGGTGGGCGCCAGCATTCGTCGGCCACGGCAGCGGCCTTCTGCATTCCTATTGAGGAGGAGGATGCGGAGGGTCTACACACTCTGGCACTTGTGCAGGTCTTCCAGGAGGCTGCGGATGATGGTCCGGAGGCCTTTGCCCGTGCGGCGTCGGCTTACGGTCCTCCCGCTGTGCTTTCCGCGGGCGGGATTGGCGGCATCGACGTGTCGGCCTACGGCTTCAGCGTGCAGCCTGCGGCCGACGGCGCGGACGACGAGGACATCTTGCGGCGGCTTGATGCCCTCACCACTGAGGTTCAGGCCGCCCAAGAAAAGGTACATTACACTCACGCATCCTTTGTTCCTGGGAGTGCGGTTGGGGAGCATGCGTCGGCTCTGGTGTGTGGCCCTGCCGCTGCGGCGGGGATCACACCGGAGGGGCAGGTTCCGGCAGGTGGTGCGGCGGCATCGGCGTCCGCCGTGCCGGCCCCTGCTATGCCTGTTTCGCAGGTGAAGGATGTACAGCCCGCGCCAACTCAATCGGCGCGGGTAACCACCACGGAGGCGACATGCGGTGAGTTCGGAGGCTTCGTGCAGACGGTGAATCACGCCGCCGTCCACCCGTCTGACCTGACAGGCTATGACACGGACGACTACGAGGATTTCGCCGACGGTACTTTCGCGGTGAAGCCGCGAGCTCCGGCCGGTGCTATCGGGTGCGGTGTGCCGCCTTTCGGCTTTGGCACGCCGGCAATCGGCGCTCTCGCCATGCTTTCTCTCTTGTGCATTTCTTTTGCGGGTGTAGCTGTTTCGGCTTCCACAGCTTCTGCTGTGTCGGCATGTGCACCGGCTACGGAGATGCCTTCGCCTGGTGGTGATCTCGATTGGGGGACTCCGGCATTTTACTCTACGAATGATTTTGTTGATTCTGTGAACCCGGCTCAGGGTTTCTTGTTGGCTCACGATGTGCCGCCGCTTCAGCCGCCCGAGCCTCCTGACACTCTGAGCCTGCTAGCATTTGAGGATTTAGCTCAAGCGGATTTGGGCTTCGGCATGGCATTCTATTACAGTATGGCATTACATGAGAGCGGTCCTCTTGATGTGGAGCACTATTATGGAGCTGGTTTCTTTACTTCCTATTATGGGATGGACTTCCGTGAGGCCACCGCTGACTACTTTGATACTGTCGATTGACTTCTTGCTCGCTCTGGAGGCACGCCAACATGGTGGTGTGCAGAACTCCTGTGACCTCAAAGACTTCTTCAATCTGGTTTATGGTTTTACTTTAACACCTTTGAAATCTTCAATTTGACTTGCTGACACGGAGCCTTTCAGTAGTTTAGCAGGACCTTAATTGCCTGTGAGTTTCTGCTCTTGTGCTAGCTAGAGGGTTCTAATTTGTGTATCAGAATTGCACAGTTAGATTAGCAGTTAGGCCTTGTCACCCTGGCTCCTGCCCTAACACTTACAACCTTACATTTTCTGACTCTCCTAGCCAGTCACCACCCACAGTGCTGGGGTGGTGTGCTGAAATCTGTATAGGCAGCCCTGACTGGGAGTCCCGGTCAGGCCCCTATGACAGATCCCTAGGACCAACACTGGACTGCTGACTGATCTGTAGGTTCGTACTGTGACACACGCGGTGTCACAGCGAGGTAGGCTAGACTCCGAGACCGTCCGAGACCGTTCCGGGTATATCAAGCTTAGGGTTTATTTATCTTGGACAGTTTATCCACACGAGTACGGGACTTTCTGATATCTAGTGTACTTGGATATTCCGGTACGGCTTGAGGCGTGCAGCAACCTCGTTGCCCTTCAAGTTTTCTTGAAACCATCGCACCGTCGCATGTTTGTTACCACCAAGATTTTCATACTTGTTAAGCACAACGTGAACCTCCCACTCGTTCCATTGGTAGCTCTTCTTCGCAGTTGATGCAACGGCCGAAGCAGCGGGCATGGACACTGCATGTTCGTCGTCGAGCCACTCCAAGAAATGCTCATCCTCGTCATCTGATATGAATGAGTTAATTGACCTACGCGGATCCGCCACATAGTCTCGCCCCTCCGTGTATTTCTTTATAGCTGGCTTGTCCGCTCTGTTGAGCTCAAGCGTCCCGTTATAAAAGGCTGTCTTTTTAGGACGACCGACAACTTCTGCAGCGGACTTGGTGAGAAGCCCTTCATAAAACCTAAGGTAACGCTCAGGAACCGTGCGCTGAAGGACCGGTGCGGGCGGGCGTCTGACTTCAGGGTCCGGGTTTACGTCACTCGGTTTCACGCGTTTCACGAAGCTCGATAGCGTACTCTGTGGTTGGCGTTCTAGGGCGCGGTGCGCAAGGAACATGGTACCCCTCGAAATTTTGGTGCAGACACACCCCTCACCATCAGCAATCAGACCCGTCTTCCGCTTCGTGGCGCATATGATACACGGTGGGTCCATGGCGTGGCCCGAGCGCTTACGGTAACTTTATTTTTTTGTTGGAATTGCGGCTTGTGGGTTGGCGTACGTCATTCAGCATCGAGTGTTATTTATTAATTGAATTTGTCGATTGCAGTTGTCGCATGGCCGAGAACCGACGACTTTAATTAATTTCCAAACTATTGGTTGTCGTGTCGTGTGTACGTGGCCAAATTTATTTATTAATTGGATTTGTCGTTTGACGTCGAGTGACGCGATTTAGAAATTATTTATGGGGTAAAATCAATAAAGAGAGCACGGTAACGTAAAGTCGCAAACCTCGGAAGATACCTTGAAACGTCACTCTGAAATACGATACGCAATTCATGGGGGCTACATCCTAAGAACTGTAGGGCTAAATGCCTAAGGTGAGGGTTTAAAGTGGACTCAGTTCCCCCCAATATCCTAAAAACACCTTGAGGGACGCCTCATCGGTGTAAGAAGACTGGTACCCGCTCAACAACAAAGACATCAAAGACATATACAAAGGTATGCACCCTATATTGTGAGGTCACAACTCTTTTAAGAGGAAAGATCTGTCAGGGATATGACCGATGACACATGTGTCATACATGTCATACCTGTCATACATGTCATACCATGTCATGTCATGTCGTGTCATGTCATATGTTATGATGACATACAGTCGTCAGTACGGTCGACTGTGACATGTACAATCATGCTATCTGTCATCCACTCACCATGAGTGACATCTGTCATCAAGAGACTGATCACAACATCTCGATGATGAAGCAAGACAGTTCTTGAAGAACAAACTGTTCTGAAGGGACTCGTCTTCGCTTCAAGCATGAATTGAACACCATGCGGGTATCATATGGCTTATTCGATCAGCCGATACTGTTGTTCACCCAATGCCTTCGGGTTCACAACCCAATGGTGGTAACGCTTGAGAAGCGTGGGGGCATTGGCGTATATGAGAGAGCATTGAGCTCGAGCAACACTTCTGGATATCAGACTGCACTCATACCCACCAAACTCTTGCGCGTGCTATTGTCGTTCAATAATAGCCGTGCCATACATATCGCTCGTATAGCGAGCCCTAACAGAAATCAGCCCGAAAACAACGGTTTTCGGCCCATATTCCTCAAAAAATAAAAAAAATTCAAAAACCAACTTTTGTGTGACACTTGGATATGTTGTGGTGGGGTAAGGCAACCTTCAAAACTGCGCAAACATAACATTAAACCGTAGGCGTGAGGCTATTTGAGCCAAAATAGGCCTAAAATGCTGAAAACATCCCGAAACAACGGTTTTCGTCGGCCCATATTCCTCAAAAAATAAAAGATTTTCAAAAACCAACTTTTGTGTGACACTTGGATATGTTGTGGTGGGGTAAGGCAACCCGCTTCAAAACTTCGCAAACATAACATTAAACCGTAGGCGTAAGGCTATTTGAGCCAAAATAGGCCTAAAATGCGGAAAACAGCCCGAAAACAGCCCGAAAACAGCGGTTTTCGGCCCATATTTCTCACATTTTTTTTTTTTCAAAAACCAACTTTTGTCGTTGTCTTAGAATTCATCCCTTAAATTCTAGTGACTTTCAAAACTTCCTAACGTTGAATTGTGCATGTGACCACTATGTGACGGCATAGGGAAATGCGACGGCTCTGTCGTAAGATTGGCTCACTAGTGGATTTGCGCCGGTCCGAGTGCATCTGCCCGCAGGGGCACTTAATATGCGTTCAACACCCGCCGTGCTTGCTGGTGAAGCTAGAAACTTTATCGAGCCATCTTAGCTAAGTGTGGAAAGTCGGACCGTGTTGTCCTTCCACCACTTTAACACCTCACAATCTGCACCCGTAACGGGCGTCCTGCGGGCATAATGAATGATTCGTGATGATTACTGTGCCCACGTTCTGGGCAGACCAAGGTTGATACCGCGATGCCGCGATTGATACCCACGCAAGACCATAAACCGATCCGAGAGGGGCCCTCAACGATTGGAGCAACGCCATTGAAGGTGCATTAAACCCTAAATCGATCCCATGATGTGACGCGTCCCAATTTTAATTGGCGACATATTATTGATATGTCGTGATATCTAGCCGCCACGTATCAATATCTTGATACCCCAAATTTAAATATCCGTATCGTCGATACGATGTTGATAACTGATTTTTGCGTATCGATATGATACGATATCGGTGATATATTGATATATCAAGGTATCAAAGTTTTTGATACCGGGCCTTGCACATTACCATACCCGTGCTTACAGGGATACGTACTACCGGTAAAAAAGTGCAAAATGAAAACATATCGCTGTCGACTATGAACTGCTCCCCGATAATCATGTGTGGGATCATGACAACACATTGATACTCCGGCGGAAAGATAGCTTTGGTGCATACGCGGGCGGGGCAACATCAAACAACATGACAATCCAATATAAGGAAAATTGTACAATAGCAAGATGCAAACCAACAGTTTCACATTCTGGCAACAATCGATTACCTACCGCTAAGAAGTTACACCACGACAAAAGAGTCACGACTCCACAGGCAATCCTTCGAAGCTCAAATGAAGAAGAGGCTACAAGCATGAAGACCTATAAACGAGCCGGTGTGCAGACTTTCACCACGTATGAAGAACCTCCTTCCCCATTCTGAGAGCAACTAGGTGAAGGAACAAAGTGTGACGTGCGGCCATGAAATTTCGGCACGCCTGCTAGTTTTAAGTGAAACTGTGAGTGTTTCAGGCACATAGGCCCAAAAACTTTCCGGTGCTCAAACGAGCAAACGCCGACCCGAGAAGTAATTGTGACTGAAGAAGGAGTGAAAGACGGCATCCTTGTGGCATCCTTGTGCAGAACTCAACCGCCAGCTTGTGAATTTGCGGGCTAAGCGCTTTTGGCTCTTGTGTGCGGGAATGCGAGTGCTATGCGAGTCTTGAGGCAAGCTTATTTTCAGTTGACTTAAGATTCGGCGCGCTTCATCCAAGTGCACGATACGACCATCCCGCCCACTGCGCGCCGATGTTAGGAAGTCAGTGGCCGTAAGTAAAAAAGCCGTGTGCAAAATGCACTGTTGCATTCACTCAAAGGATACCTGCACTGGGGATCCCATGGATGATGCAAACGAGATGCACGGCGCCATGAGAGCAAGCTGTTGCGGAAAGGAGTGGAAGAGGCGCCGTTCAGTTGACAACACAAAACCCGGGAAAGCGTACCCTTGCAGCTACGGCGAAAGCCCTAGAATATCCATCAGGAGGCCTTTCTGATAAAGCTCAACAGGTTAACTTGCGCTGCAACTTGAAGGGATCATGGATGTGGATCTATCCAAAGGATCGAGCAGAAATCGTTTGGGGACCGCAAAGAAGGATAGCGCTCACACGATTGCGTGCAAAATGCATGTTCCTGGTGCACTTAGACACGGGGGAAGGTAAAGGAAGGTGCGCACGAAATGCGAGCAGCACAATACCAAGCAGCGCAGCTTCGCCCACCGAGTTATTATTAGAGTCGGCAGATACCTGCAGGAAACCACCCATTCGTCACGCACCGCGTCTGCAAGTGTCTCAATATCAAGGCAGTGCTTCCTGGAAAACAAGGGCTCGATGTGCAGGAATCAAAAAGTTCTCACACGCGCATTTTGATCTGAGATGTCGAACCAAGGTGGTTGGGTTGCGTGGATTCCAGAGACGATACCACGTCTGATGAAGAGGGCTTAGGTGCTTTCGCTATATTTTCATCGTGTTTAGATCCTTCTTGCTTGGCGATATCGATACCCCCAGCGAGCATTGGTGCGCTGCGTAAGGAGATAAGTGGTGGGGGGGACTGTTGAATGCCTCCACTTAACGCACCAACTTGGTTGGGTGTAAGCCTAAGCATCCCTGGAGGTGCTGGAATGGGAGGAGGATAGAATCCTTCTCTCGCACCGATCCGAGCAGAATTTCTTGCTTCACAATATTTCACGGCCTCCACTCCCTCGACACCCGCAGGTGCTCTGCATAATAACTTGCGAGGGAGAGCGTTTACGGTACCAACAAGTGCACACGCAATCACAATTGTCATGCACGACGTGCTCACATAGATTCTCGGCGTCATACTTCACTTTTTATGCTAGATATGCAGGTTGCAGTCCCAAGTCGCTTTTGCAGAATCAAAAACAAAACTTGAACAGCTGCCAGTTTTCCTTTTCTGATCTGTGTGGATGACTATGACTGTGGAAGTTCAAGTTCGAAGTGACATGACATGACATGACATGACATGACAATGACATGACATGACATGACATGACATGACATGACATGACATATGACATGACATGACATATGACATGACAATGACATATGACATGACATATGACATGAGATGAGATGGCAATGACTAATATTTTATTTATCCGGGATAAAATAAAATATGAGTCAGGTCTCCAGTCTGTGACACTTGACTGTCTTGTGTGTGAGTCACACGAGAGACCTGCCAAAAGAAAACCAAAAGGTGGGGAAGAACATTTCACATAAAAAAACGAGAGATTTTGGAAGTGGAAAACATCCATTCTAACGCTTTGCAGCTCGATCTACCGATCAAAATTATAATTTATCTTTCAATATTTCTTTGAAAAACATGGATCCTAAGCCTGTTAAAGAACAAGAGTTGGACGCCTTGGAGGAGGACGACGAATTTGAAGAGTTCGCGAGCGAAGGTATGAACGTTAAGCGTGCTTGGGAGTGTGAAAGTTTCAGCTTGATTCTTGTTGGGCCCGCAAACTGAAACTTTTGATATATTTTGTTATGATTTTAGAGTGGGGAGCCGGGGATGAAGACCAAGGAGAAGCTCCAGCGTGGGAGGATGACTGGGATGATGATGACGTGATCGACGACTTCTCAAAGCAGCTTCGCTCTGAGCTGGAGAAGGTTGCCGGGGGCACAGTTGAAGCATAATAGCAGTGTGAAGCAAGCCGCTCTCCCACCTTCGGCTTCGAAGAAAACGATAACCACGGCAACTTCTTCAGGAAGGCAAAATCGGGAATTGCGGAAAGCTTAGGGTTATTAAGGGCGAATGCAAGCGGCAGATCTTGCTTATCAGAGACACGCACGACCACGACATTCCTCGCTGTTTTTTCGTATGTTTGTCAGATCTCAGGAGTTCTTTTGACTGCGGTCAGTAAAGGTGACCGAAGGCAACAGGCGCCCTGCCGCACCGCAGGAAGGCATCGCTTTAACTCCCTCTCTGAGTGGCAGTGCTAAATCCAAGGAGGTGCTAGTTGCAAGCCTCCATATTTTTATGATTGTGCACTGTATGAACGCGTTTTTTTCCCACACTTCTAGGTGAAAACCTGTAGAATTTGGGTTTATTGAACTTTACTGTTTGTCAGCACCTAAATTGCGATCGTTAATTCGTTATCACCGATATTGATACGCTCTGTTTGCCTCGTACTTACCGCGTAGTGCATCTACCAGAAACGCTCAGCAGTGGAGAGATTTCTGACAGGCAGAGTTTGAGAAACACCTCCTTACACCATGCTAAGATCCAATCCGTCAAGTGTGCCATAAACACCTGCTCGCCTACCTCTCTGCCCACTATTTTTTAGGGACCCTGTTAAAGCGGTACATTCTCCTGATTTTGAATGGGCTACGCTTTTTCGGCACCAAACGAATTTGAGTGCAGCCGAGGGTCATATTTGCGGACAGCACATCTCCTAAAGTCCTGCGAGTTTACTCCCTCCAACCTGATAGATTCTTCTTGCTGCCCATTGGCTTGAAACCGTTATGTGCGTGGTTTGTCCAGAAGGTGGGTGAGTTTGTTTGTTGTCTACAAAGTGGTTTAGCCGTGTTGTACTTTGGGAAGTTCCTGGTGCGTAGCTGAGAAACATGTTCTGTAACCGCTTCCTATTTCTCTTTCGTAGGCGGAGTAATCCTTTCTTCTTTTTGGACTTGTCTTATATTGCCGTGTTCATGTGTTCCTACCAAAACCTAGGCTCGACGATAACATCGTTCTCAGCTTTTGTCTTGGAGCATGGTCTCCCTCTCCGTGTGGATGGCTCAGTGACGGCCTGACAAGGCCATCTCTTGATATTACTGTTAGAGTGCTTGCATTGCAGAGGTTGTGGTTGGCAGAATCTCGGCTGCAAACCCTCTCGTTCACCCTTCTCAAGGGATTTCACGGTTTTTTACGTACCTAGTCTTCTCCAAGGTCAAGTTTGTGTGTGTGTCTGTGTGTTATTAATGGTGTTGTTGGAAACCCTTGACCACTTCTAGTGATATTCAAAGTCTAATAAGCGGGTCTGTTGAAAATCCAATCTGTCATATTATGTACAGATAGCTAACCTTGGTTTTGAGCAGCTAAGTTTCCAGTGGACTATGGACATGGGATCCCCAATGTACACGTAGATAGGAATGACAAATAGATTTGGAAGTGGCATAATACTTCGCGGCTATTGCTGCAGAGCTAAGGGAATAGTAGAATGAGGTTTATTTTCGACCCTGGGGAAGCCAGTGATATTTGGAGCCGCTACTATGTGTCACATAGGGGTGTGAGAACTTTAAATTTCAGGAGAGGAGTATCGGAAGGCGGAAGTATAAGGCGACCCCTGGATCCCACAATGATGTGCATCACTTTGGAAAGGCGAATGGATCAAATGGTAACCGCGAGTCTCATTACACTTGTTCACATGTAAGGTGCTTTGATGCGCACACGCCTTTGGAATGGGCATATAGGCTTGCACAAGTGGGCAATTGTCCGTCACACGCTTTGGTTGAGGGAAGCCATCCATTGATCGATCTCTAATATGCAGAGTGCAGTCGTTCAAGCACACTCTGTGTTTGGCATCGGCGAAGTTTCTCGGCACCGTAGCTATACGCCTTCTCTCGCTTGTTTGGTTGTCTAGTGTGGTTCGTGTTATCGTGCCCTCGCCGCTCCTCGAGGATATCTTCGGGATCAAGCGGTACGACAGTCCCCCAGCAATGATATGCGCACCAGCCCCTCTCCTCAGATTTATTGTATACCAGTACAAGGTACACTACAATAGGTAGCAAACCTAGCCCTAGCAAACCACGCACTTCTCGGTCGCAGTCACGGAAAGGTCAACGGCAGGACCATCGTGGACCCATCCCCCATGGGTTCAAATGTTTTAGATTGCTTGGAGATCAACATGAAACAATGCCACTTCAATAACCAGCATGTTCCGCTAGGTTTTAACGAGGGCTTTGAGTATGCGGGGTTGGACCAAAAGAACATCGAAAAAGTCGTGAAATTCCCGAACATCAAGGTGCAAGAAGTTTTTATCACTAAAGACGTAGTCGGCGTTGTGAACAGTTTCGTTTGTGCGCCTCCTGCTACTGGAAGCATGAGGGAGGCGGCCGGATTCATTTTCTTCTGCGCTCTCCTCTTCAATCGGAATGCGCCGATTCGAGTCATTTCGAAATATGCGGCGGACGGGTGGAGCAAGATGTGCGTCGAGGGAACGGCCTAAAAATTCAGCCACAACGATAAATTGCGGACATACTTTATACAAGACTACATTTGCGACTGATATATGATGCGCTTATATCCAAGATTTTCAAATCATCATCGAAAAATCTGTTCCCAAGTCGCAATTCCGACCTACCCCCGTGCTGGATGTGACACACCGACAGTTTAATCTGTCACTTGTCACTTCCTAAAGTAGGCTGGGTGACCGTCACCAGTAGTCGGGAAACTCCCGTTAGTATTTATGTGTGTCTCTCTTTTATCAATCTGACTTTTACCGTTCTGATTGCGGGATGTGACACACCGACTGTTTAATCTGTCACTTGTCATTTCCTAAAGTAGGCTGGGTGACCGTCACCAGTAGTCGGGAACTCCCGTTAGTATTTATGTGTATCTCTCTTTTATAAAACTGACTTTTACCGTTCTGATCCTGAAAACCCTTAACTCAGGGTTTATTTCTAGTTATCCGATATATTCACTCCGAACTATATATCTGACAGCTTTGGCCCCACTTACGCTTTATTTAGCCACTGCGACACCGCCGAGATGATTGGCTAAAGCCGGACGCTTGGGATGGAGTGAGGCGCTCCGCGCGTGAGAGTGCCGGCGGTTGCGGGTATGGCCTAAGTTTTGTGGGTTGATTTACGGCGAGCTGTAGGCCTTTGAGGACGTTTTTCTACGGGATTTAACGTTGGATTGGTTTACGTATTCTGGTTGGTCACCACACCGTTTCGTATCGGCCGCCATCTACCACACGACTTCTCGGAATTCCTGCTCTCTCACGGCAACCGTATCGGCGACCCACCACATTTCTTGGCCGCCCGAGACTTCCGCCATTTTTTTTACGTCTTCTTGCCTCACTCCACCCCTGTAGTCTTCTTCATCATGGTCGCTTCTACTAGGTCCACAGCCAGCATGGCGAATCGCCGCCGCACGTTGAACACGATTTTTGACTCCGTTGCTGCCAGGCATGCCAACACGCCCGCGACTCCGCCAGCAGCACAGCCGCCCGCTAATTCGGAGGGGGCTGCATTTTTGGCGTCGGTACGAACTTTACAGCGGGAGCACTTCGACATGAAGATCTCCAAGCACGTTCAACGCAAGTTGTTCGACGGCAAGGTTGGGAGGTTTTCCGGTGCGGAGTCCCACGCCGCGGCCCTTCTCACGAGAATGGTCTCTGCGCTGCACACGGCATTCGTCACTGAGGATATCGGTTTCGCCCCGCTCTTCACGCTGGACGACGCTACTTTGGCCGTCCGCGTGGAGGCCAACAATTTATTGTTCTCCACACTCGAGCTGCTGGTGGACCCCTCCTCGCCGGCGGCGGACTGGATGGACTCGTCCCACGCCAGCTTTCCGGGGGACGGTAAGCGTGTTCTGCTCGAGTTCGCTCGTCACATGATCCCTGTTGGTGACCCCTTCCAGGGGCAAGCGGACATGTTGGGCGTCCGCATCTCTGCGGGCGTGGATTCGCATGGCCCGATCGAGGACTTCAACGCCGCGCTCAAGGCAGCGAGAACAAGGGCAACGCTCATGGACGAGGACGTGAAGTCCCTTTTCATCAAAGCCCTCGACGCCACCTTCCACCAGCCGGTGGTGTCCCGCTTGCTCCTTCACGACCAACGGGCCGCCCACGACCTCCTCACTATCCAGCAATGGGTACGTGCGTGCTACGGCGAGCACGTGCGGGCGGGCACCGCCGCCGCATCCGCGCACCGGTACTTCCACGGCACGCACTTCATGGAGAAGGACATCGGTGATTCGGGCGCGACGGGTGAGATCGCGGACTTGCGGACGATGGTCCTCGACTTGAAGCGACAACTGGCCGCCTTCCTCGTCACCGCCGGGTCCGAACCGTCTCCGCGGGGATTTACTCCTCGCGCGGACAAGCCGGACCGCCGCATCAAGACCCGCGTCGCGGCCTCGCCCCTCCCCAAGGGGGGGAATTGGTCTCAATCCGTCTCCAAGAAGGTGGCCTTCCATCGTGACACCGGTGCGACCGTCCCGTACTGCCATAATCAGGTGTGCGCTAAGGGGAAGACGCGGCATTGGCATCGGGACTGCCCGAACGGGGGCAGGACCGGGCTCTCGGCCTACGCCTTCGCTGAGGAGGCCGAGAACTCCGTGCTAGCCGCGAAGTTCCAACACGCCGTCGAGCGCGACGACCCCGTGGAGTTCGACGCCCTTTGCATGCTTGCGGGCGGGAAGCCGGAGGTCTTCACCGACCTTTCCGCGTGCTCGTTCTGCGAGGAGGACGGTGAGGCCCTCGTGTCCGCCGTCGCCGAGTTCTCTGAGATGGCACGCACGGCTGGGGCTTCGACGTTCACCGTCAACACCTTCACTGCCGGCTTGCCGGTGGTGTCGGAGCCGCATGCACACTCCCCGCCCGCGTCGGTTGGATCCGAGGAGGAATGGACCGGTCCGCCGAACCCCTTCTGCCCTCCCGTCACCCGCACGTTTGCCGATTTCATTGAGAGCACGGGGATTGCATTGGAGGCGCCCGACGAGCCGGCCCAGAACATGAATTTGCTCTCCGCGGTTGAGGGGCCGGAGCGCGTGATGAACTACGAGCCCGCGGCCTACGCCACGGGCGACGATGACGACGGTGGCACTGCCGCGGCCACGGTACGGCTGTGGGAACGGCATTCCGAGGTTCGGGATGGAGTTCTCCTCTCACTTCCTTCTTGGTGTGTGCGCTCTTTGTAATTTGTGCCACCGCCGCGCCGCACGCCGTTGCCGGTGTCAGTGGTGCCGATGCGCGCACATGCACGGCCCCACCGGTCGGTGGTGCTACGTTGACTGCCTCGGCAGTCCCAACTACGGGGACTTCACCGACTGCCATGCTTCGTACCGATCTTGGCGACGCGGTGGGTCGTGGGTGGTGCGAGCACGGCTGCTATTCCGCCACGTCGGCAGACGCGGTATCGGGAGCTGCGACAGGGGTTCCACACTCTCCGCAATGTCCCGCGGCCGCCATGGCTATATGACCCCGACCCACCGGTTCCGCCGTCACCGCCTTACCCGCCACCGCCGTACTCGTCCGACGACGAGGAGCCAAGCTCTGGTAACCATGCGGCTGTGATCGAGGATTCAGCAATTTCTTCTACGAATGATTTACCACCGGCCCCCGGGCCGGCAACTACTTCACCTTCACGCTGCTCCGGGCCGGACCGCCGGTCCCACAGGTCTCTAGTGGCTGACTGAGGTTGTTCACGCCGTGCCTGCCTAGAGATTAGCTATTGCTTGGCCTCCTAGATGTGCAGAAGAGCTCTCTAAATTTGAGCTGTGTTTAGGGTTTTAGCAATTAACAACAGTATCTGTCAACCTTGCTGTGAGCTGGGACCGCCCTGACCAAGAGTACAGGCCCCCAGGTGTGCGACAGTTTCCTCCTGAAGTTAAGTAGGGAGTTTGTTTACTTCATTTCACTACTAGCTCCGGTCCCCACCCTAGGTGGTGTGCTGGATGTGACACACCGACAGTTTAATCTGTCACTTGTCACTTCCTAAAGTAGGCTGGGTGACCGTCACCAGTAGTCGGGAACTCCCGTTAGTATTTATGTGTATCTCTCTTTTATAAAACTGACTTTTACCGTTCCGATCCTGAAAACCCTTAACTCAGGGTTTATTTCTACGGTTATCCGATATATTCACTCCGAACTATATATCTGACACTGATTCCGAAACCCTTAACTCAGGGTTTATTTCCAGTTATCTAGTTATTCACTCCGAACCATATATCTGACAGGTTTGGCCCCACTTACGCTTTATTTAGCCACTGCGACACCGCCAAGATGATTGGCTAAAGCCGGACGCTTGGGAGGGAGTGAGGCGCTCCGCGCGTGAGAGTGCCGGCAGTCGCGGGTATGGCCTAAGTTTTGTTGGTTGATTTACGGCGAGTTGTAGGCCTTTGAGGACATTTTTCTACGGGTTTACGTATTCTGGTTGGTCACCACACCGTTTCGTATCGGCCGCCATCTACCACACGACTTCTCGGAATTCCTGCTCTCTCACGGCAACCGTATCGACGACCCACCACATTTCTTGGCCGCCCAAGACTTCCACATTTTTTTCACGTCTTCTTGCCTCATTCCACCCCTGTAGTCTTCTTCATCATGGTCGCTTCTACGAGATCCACAGCTAGCATGGCGAATCGCCGCCGCACATTAAACACGATTTTTTATTCCGTTGTTGCCAGGCATGCCAACACATCCGCGACTCCGCCAGCGGCACAGCCGCCCGCTAATTCGGCGGGGGCTGCATTTTTGGCATCGGTACGCACGTTACAGCGAGAGCACTTCGACATGAAGGTAGCCAAGCACGTCCAACGCAAGTTGTTCGACGGCAAGGTTGGGAGGTTTTCCGGTGCGGAGTCCCACGCCGCGGCCCTCTTCACGAGAATGGTCTCTGCGCTGCAAACAACATTCGTCACTGAGGACATCGGGTTCGCTCCGCTCTTCACGCTGGACGACGCTACTTTGGCCGTCCGCGTGGAGGCCAACAATTTATTGTTCTCTACACTCGAGCTGCTGGTAGACCCCTCCTCGCCAGCAGCGGACTGGATGGACTCGTCCCACGCCAGCTTTCCAAGGGACGGTAAGCGTGTTCTACTCGAGTTCGCCCGTCGGATGATCCCTATTGGTGACCCCTTCCAGGGGCAAGCGGACATGTTGGGCGTCCGCGTCTCTGCGGGCGTGGACCCGCATGGCCCGATCGAGGACTTCAACGCCGCGCTCAAGGCTGCGAGAACAAGGGCAACGCTCATGGACGAGGACGTGAAACCCCTTTTCATCAAAGCCCTCGACACCACCTTCCACCAGCCGGTGGTGTCCCGCGTTTGCTTCTTCACGACCAACGGGCCGCCCACGACCTCCTCACTATTCAGCAATGGGTACGTGAGTGCTACGGCGAGCACGTGCGGGCGGGCACCGCCACCGCATCCGCGCACCGGTACTCCCACGGCACGCACTTCATGGAGAAGGACATCGGTGATTTGGACGCGACGGGTGAGATCGCGGACTTGCGGACGATGGTCCTCGACTTGAAGCGGCAGTTGGCCGCCTTCCTCGTCACCGCCGAGTCCGAGCCGTCTCCACGGGGATTTACTCCTCGCGCGGACAAGCCGGACCGCCGCATCAAGACCCGCTTCGCGGCCTCGCCCCTCCCCAAGGGGGGGAATTGGTCTCAATCCGTCTCCAAGAAGGTGGCCTTCCATCGCGACACCGGTGCGACCGTCCCGTACTGCCATAATCAGGCGTGCGCTAAGGGGAAGACGCGGCATTGGCATCGGGACTGCCCGAACGGGGGCAGGACCGGGCTCTCGGCCTACGCCTTCGCTGAGGAGGCCGAGAACGCCGTGCTAGCCGCGAAGTTCCAACACGCCATCGACCGCGACGACCCCGTGGAGTTCGACGCCCTTTGCATGCTTGCGGGCGGGAAGCCGGAGGTCTTCACCGACCTTTCCGCGTGCTCGTTCTGCGAGGAGGACGGTGAGGCCCTCGTGTCCGCCGTCACCGAGTTCTCTGAGATGGCACGCGCGGCTGGGGCTTCGACGTTCAACGCCAACACCTTCACTGCCGGCTTGCCGGTGGTGTCGAAGCCGCCCGCACACTCCCCGCCCGCGTCGGTTGAATCCGAGGAGGAATGGGCCGGTCCGCCGAACCCCTTCTGCTTTGCTCTCCGCGGTTGAGGCGCCGGAGCGTGTACTAGGGTACATCACGAGTCAGTACGAGAGACAGGCGTGTCAGAATGACGAGTGACAGAAATGATGACAGTCACCAACCGGAAATGATGACAATCACCAGCATGACCGAATGACACAGGTGACTGGAAGAATTGACAAAGGTGACTGACAGAAGTGACTGACTCAAATGTGACATTTAGGATTCGATCAGTCGAACATAACTGGAGGGAATCGAGGAGGACCTCAGTTATACAGTCACATCAGCAGATCTGTGAGTATTCAAATGAGAGACTTGGGAGGTGACAGTCAGAAACATCTAAGTACTTATGACAGATCCCAGCTGATTGGCTGTTGCAGTCAGCAATGACTGAACACATGAAGTGGCATGGTAAGGACGAGTTACCTTAAGTAGAGAGCTGTGCAAGCTCTCGGGGTTGAGTTTAAAATTGTCGTACATTGGCAGCCACCTCTGTGGCTGTTAGGCAACTTGACCAAAGAGTAATTTAAAAGATCCGATTCCAATATTACCCTATGGTCCCAGGACCATATTCTCTGCAAGTGTTACTTGCACCCTTGTGAGACTGGTTCAGTCCTCACAACCGAACAACATATATGTATCATGCTTACAGCTATACATCTCCTTGTAGGACTGCTGAACTAGGTTCCCTTCCTACATTGTGTAAGTAGACTTAGAAGCTCTGAGAGAGCACCCCCGAACAACTGGCATCAGCGTGGTCGCGGTTCACGACTCGCCGTTGGTACTAGCGTTCTACAACCCTGTACCAACATAAATTTTAGCTTGAATGTTCCGCCTTTGGGCGAGGAAATCGTGTCGAACAGTTAGACACGTTCATTAACTAAAGACTTGTGCCGATAATAGAGCTCTGTGCCGATGATATCGTCACGCGAGTTTGGGAGCGACTTCACCATCGAACCATCGGCGGCGTTTGCATCGGCGACGGGTTTATTGTCATCACCCATGCGCGGCGTTCCATCAGCAAGTTGCTACGGCGGGTTTGTACCATCGTTATATGCTGTGGGTGCTGGACATGTCGTACATGCCGCGCAGTACTCAGCGGAGTCGTACGTGCCAAATGCCGGTTTCTTGGCGCAGCAACAACAGCAATTGTTGTCCCTGCAACTGCAGAATTTGCAAAATCTGCGAAAGCTGAGTCATCAACACCAGCTGCCGGCGCACGCGTATCATCAACAACCACGGATGGTCGCATCGCTGTGTCAAGGGTTGTCGCCGTACTGTCCGAATACCGGCTTGTTCGCTGGCACGGGTGTGCATTCCGGTGTGTCGTTACCGGTGTCACCAATGCAGCCGTGTATGTTGCATCCACAGACCTTGAGCACTGGTGCGTACGACCAGCAGCGCACGGTGGAGTTGGCTGCGTACACGCGGTGTTTGATCGCCAAGCATCGGCGCCAGCATCGGATCGCCAAACGACGTCAACAACGGTTACGACAGCAGCTGGCGCTGCCGATAAGTGGTAGTTGTTCTGAGATTTCGACGGCTCAGTGTGTGGCTTCGCCCGATGATCCAGCAGCAGCACGCATTTCCGCTCCGGATGTCGCGGCGTCACCCAGAGGGGTGACGCTATTATCCGTAACTCCATCCGAGTTATTGGCTATGGATGACGATGCCTTCTGGGCTGCGGTGGATGCGGTTGAGGAGTCGCCGGACCCAGAGGAGGAGGATGACTTCTGGAGTTGCGATGCTGAGGTTGCTGCCGATGCTAACGTTGCTGGAGGAATGCAGCGTTCAGCATGCTCATTGTCGTACGACACGTTAGCAACAACTGATGATGATGATGATGATAATAATGATGATGATGATGATGATGATGAGGACGTCACTTGCGCGCCGTGCCTCCATCACCTTCAAGGGGGGGGGAAAGTGCGGATCAGTGATGATCATGGTGATTCGCCACCTCCAGAGCCGCCTCCGCATTCATATATAATGTGTCGTGATGGAGTGTCGCCGGCTGTCGGGCATATATCGTCATCACACCTTGATCATGATTCCACTGCGGATATTGACCAAGTCGAATCATCACCGCTATCACCGACATGCACCGAATTATTGGCATTATCTGAATGTGCCAATAAACTATCATCACACGATCTACTTATATGTGATATTAGCAATACGGCTGTCGGGCATATATCGTCATCACATCTTGGTCATGATTCTACTGCGGATATTGACCAAGTCGAATCATCACCACTATCACCGACATGCACCGAATTATTGGCATTATCTGAATGTGCCAAACTATCATCACACGATCTACCTATATGTGATATTAGTAATACGCCTGTCGGGCATATATCGTCATCACATCTTGGTCATGATACCACTGCAGATATTGACCAAGTCGAATCATCAGCCGACGGTATTATACATACGTGTACACAATCATCATCAGCCGTGCATGCTACTTCGCCTTCAGTATCGGCGTTGATATATCACCGGCGGCAGCAACCGGATGATGATAATCTTGGAACGTCGTCGGCTGTCAAGCATACAGCAGCCCTTGGCGCATGCAGTGCGGCCGCCGCTGCCTCCGCAGCCCTTGGCGCATGCAGTGCAACCGCTGCCCCGGTAGCCCATCACGCACTATATGCAGCCGCTGCCCCGGTAGCCCATGGTGCATGCAGTGCGGCCACTGCCCCGGTAGCTCGCGCAGACCTCGCTGCTCCTGCATCTCGTGCGGACCTCGCAGCGCATGGCGCATACAGTGCGGCCGCTGACCCCGCAGCCCTTGGCGCATGCAGTGCGACCGCTGCCCCGGTAGCCCATCGCGCATGCAGCACGGCCGCTGCTTCGGCAGCCCAACACGCACACGCGCACACGCACACACGCACGCATATGACGGATGCGTGTATACCGGTTGGGGAGGGTACGCATGCACTAATATATGCATCTGCGGACACTACCATTGCGGATGCTGTCGATGCACATATACCGGGCGAGGACGGTGTGCGTACACACACGTGTGTGCCGGATGCGTGTATACCGGTCGGGGAGAATGCTCGCACACTCGCGTATGTATATGCGGACACCACTGCCGATGCACATATACCGGGCGAGGACGGTGTGCGTACACACACGCGTGTGCCGGATGCGTGTATACCGGTCGGGGAGAATGCTCGCACACTCGCGTATGTATATGCGGACACCACTGCCGATGCACATATACCGGGCGAGGACGGTGTGCGTACACACACGCGTGTGCCGGATGCGTGTATACCGGTTGGGGAGGGTACGCATGCACTAATATATGCATCTGCGGACACTACCATTGCGGATGCTGTCGATGCACATATACCGGGCGAGGACGGTGTGCGTACACGCACGCATGTGCCGGATGTGTGTATACCGGTCGGGGAGAATGCTCGCACACTCGTGTATATACCGGCGGACACCACTGCCGATGCACATATACCGGGCGAGGACGGTGTGCGTACACACACGCGTGTGCCGGATGCATGGATACCGGTTGGGGAGGGTACGCATGCACTCGTATATGCATCTGCGGACATTACCGATGCGGATGTCGTCAGCGCGGATATACCGGGCAAGGATCATAGTGTGCGTACACGCACGCATGTGACGGATGCGTGTATACCGGTCGGGGAGAGTGCTCGCGCACTCGCGTATATATCTGCGGACACCACTGCCGATGCAGATATACCGGGTGAGGATGGTGTGCGTACACACACGCGTGTGCCGGATGCATGGTGTACCGGGAGGTACGAGCAGCGGGGTTGCATGCTACAGAGATCTGGTTGCATGCTGCCGACGAGTGGTTGCATGATACAGATGCCTGGTTGCATGCTGCGTATGCCTGGTTGCATGCCACAGATGCCTGGTTGCATGCTACAGATGCCCGGTTGCATACCACGGAGGCCAGGTTGCATGCTACAGATGTCAGGTTGCATGCTACAGAGGCCCGGTTGCATGTCACGGAGGCCAGGTTGCATGCTACAGATGTCAGGTTGCATGCTACAGAGGCCAGGTTGCATGCGACAGAGGCCAGGTTGCATGCTACAGATGTCGGGTTGCATGCTACAGAGGCCCGGTTGCATGTCACGGAGGCCAGGTTGCATGCGACAGATGTCAGGTTGCATGCTACAGAGGCCAGGTTGCATGCCACAGAGGCCAGGTTGCATGCGACAGATGTCGGGTTGCATGCCACAGAGGCCAGGTTGCATGCGACAGAGGCCAGGTTGCATGCGACAGATGTCGGGTTGCATGCCACAGGGGCCAGGTTGCATGCGACAGAGGCCAGGTTGCATGCTACAAAGGCCAGGTTGCATGCTACAGATGTCTGGTTGCATGCCACAGAGGCCAGGTTGCATGCGACAGAGGCCAGGTTGCATGCGACAGTTGTCGGGTTGCATGCCACAGGGGCCAGGTTGCATGCAACAGAGACCAGGTTGCATGCTACATATGCCAGGTTGCATGCTGGTGACGGGTGGTTGCATGCTGCAAGGGCCTTGTTGCATGCCGGTCACAGCTGTATGAAGAAATAATTGATGGCAAGGCAGATTTCAGGAGAAGATCTGCAATGACAATAATTATATTGAGGATCTGGTGGATTCCAGAAAGATCTGCAATGGCAATATCGTGATCTGCCTGATGATTGGTGGAGGAGTACCAGAATCAGGCATATATGTGCACATGATTGGTCGATGGCAGATGTCAATACAGGAATCCTGCTAGTGATTGTTAGAGAGCAACATGTTGAAAGGGAAGCTTGGAAAAGTGGACCTCAGTTAGTGTTGATCAAGAGAATGAATTAAGGACAAGTTTTACATGTTAGTGTTAGGCTGTATGCCAAGACTGATATAAGGATATAGATGTATTAGGTCTGAGACCAGACATTATATCGGAAAAGTGACTGTAATTCTAGGCTAGAAGCCAGAGTATGTCATGAAATAAAACAGTGGAATATAAGACTGTGAAGTTAATATTACACACCAAAAACAGCAGAAAACATAAAAAGAAAAGAAAGAAGATAAAAGAAAGGAAAGAAAAATAAAGAGATAAAGATGTATAAGTTATCAGGAGTGTGTGCCTGGTACAAATTGGTATTCAGATGTTGAATACGTTCTACGGACCTTTGGGATCTGCGTATGAGATTTTACGGATGGCGACTTTTGCGTTTGCGTTTTGAGCTAGCTCTGCTTGCGTTTGACGGCTAGAATTGCGCGCGTTACGTGCACTAAAAACACGGAAAAGTTTTGCTACGGGATCTTCTTTGTGTGGGATTTGGTTGAGATCTGCGTTGGATTGCTTTTTCTTGAGGCTCTGGGCGAGATTTGGGACTTGATCTTAAGAATGTTCGCAGCTGGTCCACTCCGACGGCTGTAAAGCTGGCAAGATATGCGCGTAGACGTCTTTAGTGGACCCGCGTTCTCGCTTTTCGCTGGATGTCGTTCAGATGATGCGGATGCTCAGATTAGTGATCTTGGATGCCGGCAGAGGCTTAAGTATGGGGGGGGAAAGTGAGCTCTTCTCAGCAACATAACTAAGCAAGGCCGCCGGAGGCTATTGTCAAAAAGTACGAATAAAAAGTATCTTTTTAGTTTGTTGACAATCTGAGCAAGTTTGGGGCCAGATCTTGTATCCTCACCAGCTGCTAAAAATAGCCTATCAGCCTTAAGTATGGTGGAAGTACCTCCCAACTTCTAGGGAAGTTCCTTATACCTCCTGGCCAAGTTCTCTACAGTTTTTGGCAGTATTTGGGCTCCACTGGACTGGTATTTCTGGAATTAAATTCTGGAAACGCCATACGACCATATTTGACACTGTCATAGTTGTCATATTGTCATAACTGTCATACGGTTGACCGACAGTTGACTTTTGATGCTTTCGTCTGGACCTTCGCCCCCTTCCACAACCGCCATGGACCCTTCCACCACCGCCTTCCCTCTGACACCCTTAGATCCCTCTCCACCAACCGCTTCCACCGCACCGGGACCTTCGGGCCCTTCCACCACCACCTTCCCCTTGACCCCCTCCGACCCCTCTCCACCGATCGCTTCCATCGCAAGGGTCAGTACTGGGCAGGCTGTCGACGTTTATCAACCTGTTCCGGACGTGCCCTTCGGCGTGCCCTTCAGCGCGCCCGTCAGCATGCAACCGCATGCAACCAGCATGCAACCGCATGCAACCAACATGCAACCGCATGCAACCGGCATGCAACCCAGCATGTTTCAGGGCCAGTTCTTGCACGGCCCATCCCCAGCCCCTCCTTTTGTGTTTCAACAACAAGAGGGTGGTTGGGGCAGCGTGCAGCAGCATGCAACATGGCAGGCTGAGCATGCAACCCGCCAGCCCCAGCATGCAACCTGGCAGGCCGAGCATGCAACCCGCCAGCCACCAGGCCTCTGGCCCTACGGCATGCCACACCACCATGCCCCAGGCGTATTGACACACGCCCCGTACACTCCCGCGCCGATGTCGACCACGTACGGGGACCCGTGGACGTTACCCGCCTATTTTCCACCGCCTCCACCTCCAACATATGGAGTTGACCCTGCGTCAGAGGCACGTGCTAGAGAATGGTGGGCAGCACGAGAGCGCATGGCGGCTGCAGAGCGGGCGGTGGCGACTGATATGAGAGTGGTCCCCCAACGATTGTATCCGACACCGCCGATGGAACCGACTCCCCACACCGATACTTCTCCTGACGAGGGTGTGGTAAACCACCAGCCGCATCATCGTCGTCGTGCTTCGGGTCCGGAGACTCTTGGGAGAACCTTGCCCATACACACGGAGCCCCAAGACGTGGTGACCGAGGACCTCTCCCAAGCTCACGCGTCTCAACCTGGGAGCACGACATCCGGCTCCGGCTATGAGTCTGCGGCGGGCACTCAGCATAGCCGCAGACGACGAGAACGGCGTCTCAAGTTGGAGAAGCATCGGAGGAAGGAGCTGACGGACCAGGAGGTGTTGCAGCGGGTGGTGCGCGCTGAGACCGCTCGGTTCCTTGCGGAATCCGAGGCGGGAAGCTTGCGCGATCGGATGGCTCAGCTGGAGGCTGCTACAGCGGAGAGCGAGGTGGCCGAGGAACGGCGTCTGGCAAGAAGACGCCGGGCAAGCTTGGACACCCCTGTGGTGTGCGGGGCTGGTGGGGGCCAGCCGCAGCATGCAGCGGGAGCGGCTGAGCATGCAACCAGCTCGGCAGAGCATGCAACACAGCATGCAACACGGCCGGCTGAGCATGCAACACGCCCGGCTTCGCATGCAACCAGCTCAACTTCGCATGCAACACAGCATGCAACCCGCCCGGCTGAGCATGCAACACGCCTCGCCCAGCATGCAACTCGACCGGCTGAGCATGCAACGGGCCTGTCTCCGCATGCAACACGCCTAGCTCCGCATGCAACCAGTGGGTTCCAGCATGCAACCGGCGCCTCCCAGCATGCAACCAGCGGGGGACAGCTTGCCTTGGGCTGGAAGGATGGGAAGTCGCACGCCGCCGATGAAGAATCACAAAGCCGGAGTAGCGACTATAAGGACACGGAGGACGACCCTGGTGACGACCCTGGAGATGACCCTGATGGTGACCCGACTGGGGGGGCGGGACCGTCGACGTCAACTACACGACTGTTAGTGGTCACTCCCCAAGGGGATTCCTTGTGGGTGCCCCCGGGTGAATTGGTCACTACAGCGACGTTACCCGAGATCACCTCCTCGCGCCATGGTCTGTCGGCAGCCCTGAAGATCTGTGACAATCTTGGGCTGAGTCCTACTCGATACATTCTGAGCGGGGCCGGCGGTACCTCTTTCCCCGAGTTACGTCCGCTGCACACCACCGAAACCTCCACCTACGCCCTCTTGGTGGACCGCTCGGTGGCAGAGGAGTCTATTCGAGGCACGAGGCGTCCCAGAATTCCGTCACAATGGTACCAATGCCCGAGACGACCGGTGGTGGATGCCTTCACGGAGTCGGAGGCGGAGACCTACGAGCTGGATGGGCTACAAGCCTGGGTGGAGGTATGTGCTGCTCCATGGTACCTGGCTGCATCGTTTGGGCCGTCTCCTACGATGTCCCAACCCCCGTTGCGGACTGACCCCTCCACCTTCCCAGCTCCTTCACATCGACTCTCAGCCGATGCCGCGACCTTCACCCCGACGGTGGCTCATACGGCAGTGGCGGGACCACCGGCCGGGGTTGCACGAGCTCCGGAAGACCCGACGGCCATGTTCACCCCTGACGACCGCTCTTACCAGACCGCGATCAAGAACGAGAGCTCGCTCTTGAGGGGCATCTACAAGTTGGTGGAGGACCTCCCGGAGTTCCCCGGCGATCACTACACGAAGGGCCGGGCCATGGATGACCTTGAGGAGTTCTCTGTGGCGGTGAATGCGCTGCTGGAGCACATGACGGTGATTGCGGCGCTCACTACTCCCAGCTTTCGGCGTGAGGCGCAAGGACGCAACCAGCTCAGCGTCTCCACCTTGCTATGGATGGTCAAGACCGCCAAGTTGGCCAAGGCTCAGAAGCTGTACGTCGAGGAGATGGCGCCGGGAGGCAGCGAAGGAGAGGCGTGGAAGGTGAGGTACGCAACGGTGCCACGGTTCATGGGCGACCTTGCCTTGTCGGTGGACATCACCACGGACGCCCTGAAGCGGTTGAAGTCGGAGCTACTCTCAACGAGGCAGCGATCGGAGGAGAAGACCGGTGCCTTCTACACCCGCATCACCACCCGAACCGCGACTGTCAACTTTGTGGCGGACGTAGTACGAGGTTGCGGCAAGGTTACCAAACTGGAACTTCTCGAGCTCTTTTGGGGTGGACTACGTCACAGCGTTCAAGTGGGTTCCAAGCTGGCGGACCTGGGGCTGGACACCAGTCACCCGGAGCAGTGGGAAGATGAACAACGTCGACTCGGACGGTCCGACACCTCCGCCATCTTGAAGGTTCGTTCCGTGGCCACGGAAATTGAGACGGCTAAGGTGATGGAGGACGCGGTTCTCCACGACACCATCGCCCGTAAGGTGGCGTTGGAGATGGGACACCGACAACGGCAAGTTCCACCACGCAGCACCCCGTCTGGGCGGTCTAGATGGCCCCCGAGGAGGCCTGCGTTGGCGGCACTCACGTGGGAGCCGGGGACTGCCGGGGGCGACTCGGCAACAGCGGCCCTGGTGACCGTCAGCACGGCGGCGACCCAAGGATCCCGACCGGCACCTGCGGTGAGGGAGCGGCCCTGTTTTGCATGTGGCAGTCTCGAGCATTTGGTGGCCAATTGCACAGACGAAAAGAAGTTGGCAATCTGGAAGGCCAAGCAACGCCCCGGCACGGTTGGCGCGAAGGCCAGGGCAAGTGGCGGCTTGCGTGGAGGTCATTGAGGAGAGAGTCGAGGAGGATTCCCTCAACCCCGAAGAGCTTGAAATGATGGAGGAGGTCCTCGCTCTGGCGGATGTTGACGTGGACCTCTATGGGGATCTGTGTGCCCTGTGTGACATCACGAGCACCGAGGATCCAGCTTTTCGGAGTGGGGAGCCGACAGGGGCTCCCGGGCAAGAGGAGTAAATCTCCATCGACCCCGTGGACAGAGGCAGCCCTATACCAATGTGGCAGCCCGTCCTTCATGGCCCTCGCGAACGTCACGTGACGAGGCCACCGCCTGTACCCCGACAAAGCCCGTCTCACTGCGAGCGCTGCATGCCCCAGTGAGCACAGAGGCTTCATCAGATTCGTCCCATGGTGTGGCCGCACGGCCCCCCTCCACCGTCAGCCCGAGGCCCCGTTCATCACGGATTGCCTTCAGTGGCCGAGAGCGCGCACGGCGCGCAACCATTTTGAGCAGACGACCCCTCTCAGTGGAGGATCCCCCCCCTGCTCGGGGATCATTGACTCCGCCGATAACCCCACCGACAGCACATCCTTGTTGGGAGACTTACTGTGCCGAACACGGTGTCCCAATTGACCGCGGTAATGTTGATGGACCTCCCCCACGTATCCGAGCTCATCACGCGGCACCAACAGTTCAGCCCAGCGACTACAAGGATCTGCACCTAGCTGCACCGGGGGCCTCCGAGGTGTACCAGAGTTCCCTGGCGGATCAGCGTAGGCGGTTGACATCATGGAGCTGGAGAAGCCCGGCCGGGGCTACCTCTGAAAGTGTCCTACTACGACAACTACGCATGACCCTCAAGAAGAAGTCCCCGGCAGAGGCACACAAGATGGCTGAGCGCAGTCGTCGCCATGCTACTCGGCGTCCCGCGACTACACCCTTCAGTCATCGCCAACGGAAGTACGAGTTGGACAAGCTTATACTTGCCCGCTTGCGTGGTCGCATGGGCGGCACATTGGGTTTGGCCTGGGCAGAGTTGAGCCCACGCGAGCAGCGTCGGGCTGTGGAGCAAGAATACGGGCCGAAGACGAATGTACCTCAAGAAGGCCGACCTTGGGAGACGACTGGGCTCCGTCGCCTTCGACGGCGTCAAGCGTCGGCGGCGATATCAATACAGCAAGCCTATCGCTTGTGGCGACGTCGGTGGGCACAACGAGCGCAGGACACCCCCTTTGACTCCCATGCGCTCAAGACGGCCTCCGCATGGACCACGGCAGCCCAGCGGGTCAGACAGTGCGGCAAGGCGATTGTGCATGCTGTGTTCGGACGTGTTCGACGAGCACACCCACCTCCCAACCCTGCTCCTCTCAAACCAGACGAGACAATTCTTGCGGCAACTCTGGGATCGAGCCCCTCGGACCTAACCCACAGCACGGACGAGTCCGAGATGGAGATTCATTGCAGCCAGTACCGGTTGCAGCAACACCGTGAGCAGTCCTCGGAGGAGGATACGCCTACCCGTCGTTCGAAGCCTTCGAGGAGTGGGAGGAAACGTACGACCTGGGACCAGCGGATGAAAGCCTGGAGGAAGAATGAAGCTGCACGTCTTGCGGCTTGGGAGGCTGCGCGTCTTGCTGCTTGGGAGGGTCTGAGCACGACCCAGCAACCGGCGGGCGATCCTGAGCACCTCGAGGAGGAGCTGAGTATGACCCAGCAACTGGCAGGCGGATCGGGCAGCATACCGCCAGCATGCAACCAACGTGCTGCATCTTGCCCTAGTCCGCCCGTGGAGGAGCTGAACATGACCCAGCAGCTGGCGGGAGGACCTAAGGGCTGTTCCATTTATTGTCCTATGGGGGGGGGTGGAAGGCACGTAGCTTGACCCCCTCCCCTGAGGACAACCATGCATACCGACCCCCCTACCCTGAGGACATGATCCCCGGAGCCCCCCCTCCCCCCTCCGGACACGCAAATCATGCAGAATTCATTAAATTTTTTATATCGAAGTCGGAATGAACAACTATGGGACATTTAAGGTTAATATATTTGCTGTGCGTAATAATCTTGATGGCGCTACATCCACATACGTTGATATGCATCTTTCCGCTCGAAGTTCTTCCTTGCTTAACTTGATTGCGTTGGAAGTGTTCATCGCTGTTTTTTCTAGTATATCAAGTGACGGCTTATCATTCAGTTTCTCTTGAAAGCGGTCTTCACCAAGTGTGGCTAGACACCAAGTACGCAAGCGAAAAACAGCTATAGACGCGGTACTCAGACCAAGCTCTACTAGATCCTCGTGAGGGATATGTTCCTTCAATACGTCAAGTGAGAAACCTTCTCTCACGAAATCAGTGAGGTGCTGACGCAAAATGCCGTTACCTAAAAGCGTTTCCACGGTCAAAGGAGGAGCCATCTGAGACTATATAAAGTCTAAGTTATTGCAATTGCGTGGTCTTGGACTGTTCCGATAACGTTTGTCTGGTAGGCTGGGTGAAGGAATTTTGTATCATTGAGTTTTTGCATTGCGTGAGTCTGAGTTGTCGATCGTCAGTGGTTACATGTGTCCGGATTCTCTCGACCCTCCGGACAGGTTGAGGTTCTACTTGTAACTTGTCCGCAGGGTGCCTCCGTTGAGGTTCTACTTGTAACTTGTCCACGGGGGTCCTCCATAACCCCCGCGGACAGCGGTAGATGTCAGCCCCCGCGGACGGTAGATATCGACCTCCCCCCCGCAGACCAATTGCCAGTACCTTCCACCCCCCATAGGACAATAAATGGAACAGCCCTAACAGTCCACGCCGGCATGCAACTCGACCGGCTGAGCATGCAACGGGCCTGTCCCCACATGCAACACGCCCCGACCAGCATGCAACACGCCTGGTTCAGCATGCAACCAGTGGATTCCAGCATGCAACCAGCGCCTCACAACATGCAACCAGTCCGGCTGAGCATGCGACCGGCTCGCCTGAGCATGCAGCATGCCTTGCTGAGCATGCAACCAGCCGGCCTGCGCATGCAACCAACCGACCTGCGCATGCAACCAGTGGGTCTCAGCATGCAAC
>LGRX02010788.1:0-14751 GCA_001247695.2 Cymbomonas tetramitiformis
ACGAGCTGAGCTCTAAGTCCAGGGGTGAAGTGGGGTCTTCCTCTTCTGCAACCTTCTTCAGGCCAGCCACCACGTCTTCTGATTTCCCCTTGGCTCCTGCAGCTCTTCTACCCTCCTCTGCAGACACCGGCTGGTCAGTGCTCGGATCCACATAGCCAGCTTCCTTCAGCCCCTCGCGCGCCGTCGCCTGCACGTAGTCCGGTCGCCGTGAAGCAGCGTCCGGCACCACCAGTGTGCGTCCAGGCACGTGCTCCATGGCGTGCACTCCTACCTCCACCAGGTCTTCGTACCACCTGGCCTGGCGTCGGCTGAGCTCCCGTCCAGGTGCGAATAACCACTTTAGAGGAGCATGATCCCCCATTAACCTGAACTCCGTGAATATCAGGTAATGTCTCCAAGTCTGCGTAGTGCAGTGGTGGATGGCGGCTAGCTCACGCTCACCTGCGTGGTAGTTCTGTTCAGCAGACGAGAATTGCTTACTCTCGAAGGCTATGGGTTGCAGGCCCTTGCCTAGATCCTGCATCAGCACGCCAGCTAATGCCACTGCACTCGCATCAGTCTGCACAACAAAGGGGCTGGTGCCGCGATGCGCTGCTTCCTGATCGGGCAAGATCAAGGTCGGTGCAGTGGTGAGAGCGGTCTTGAGGCGTTCAAAGACGTGTTCCTGCTCTGGTCCCCATTCCCATGGCACTAGGTTCTTAGTCAGCTTGGTCAAAGGGTGCGCTAAGTCAGCGAAACCCTGTATGTACCGTCGATAGAACCCAGCCAAACCCAAGAACTGTCGCACGTGCTTCACCGTCTCCAGTCGCGGGCAGTCCCGTATGGAAGCTATCTTGTCTTGCTGAGGTCGGCAGCCTGTGCGGTCAATGACATGTCCCAGGAAACGTACTGAGCGTTTAAAACATCGTAGCTTGGACTCCTTCAGCTTGACCTTATTCTGTCGGCATACCTCCAAAACCTGCCGCAGGTGGTCCAGGTGCTCCTCGGGGTTGCGAGAGAAGATCATGATGTCATCCACAAAAACTCTGACGAACGGTAGGTGGCCCAAGTACTTCTGCATCATTCGCTGCCAGCACGAAGGGCTATTGGACAGCCCCATTGGCATGACCAACCACTCATAAGCTCCAAACGGCGTGGTCATTACCGTCTTCTCGATTGCGTCCTCCTCCATGGGCACCTGCCAGAATCCCCACAGAGCGTCCGCGGTGGAGAAGATAGTCGCTCCCTGCAGGTCATCGATGAGAGACTGTACGTCAGGGAGAGGGTAACGGTCCTTCACAGTGATCTCGTTGATCTGGCGATAGTCGATCACCAGTCGCAGCTCCTTGGGGTTGGAGGGCTTGGGCACCATCAGGACTGGACTGCCCCAAGGTGAAGACGAGGGACGGATGAATCCCTTCGCCAAGAGCTCGTCCAGTTGTCCACGAAGTTGTCGCAACTCTTCCATGGACAGCTTGTAGCACCTCTTATGTCGTGCACCATCACGGTACTCGGGGTCCACGCGCAGCGGCGATTTGTGGTCGCGGTCCACGACGCCCTCGGGAAGCTCCATGCCCACCACGTCCTGGTACCGCTGCTTCAGCTTTACCAGCTCGTCCAGGATCCATTGTGGTACCTCTGCGTCCTCCTCATCCGGCTTGGCCTCCTTGGTCTCACCTTTGCTGCTCCGCTCATCACTAGGTGTCGCTGCAGCAGCTGGTGCCTCTTTCCTGAAACAGCTATACCCATCTTTGCCTTGCCCTGTCTCAGCTTCTATAGGTGCTGCCAGTACTGGCTCGCTAACTCTGCGCGATCTCCTGTGGTTCACCCCTCTGCTCCTCCGTTGCTCCTGCTGCAGACGCAGTGCCTGCCCTGTTTTCCACAAACAGTATGCCTCCTCTTCCCACTCAGGTTCCAATTCCTCCGCGTGATGCTGTGCAGCCTGCTCCCTGCGCTCTCGTGGAAGCATCTGGAACGCCTCCCATCTGGCCCTTGTGGGGTAAGGTCCCCAGTCTCGCACAGCGGGTTGCGCTGATGTGAGTCGCAGAGCACACACCTGCTCCTGTGCCCAGTCCTCCTGCTCCGTTGCATCTTGTTCAGATTCAGACGAACTGCTGTCGGAGATTAGGGTGGCTACGCTTGCTACTGTACTGTCGCTGTCGCAGCCTTCCTCGTCAGAGGTAACTTCCCCCCCCCTCTGCCTAGCGTTGTCACCCTCTGCCTCCGATGATGATGATGAAGATGACTCAGATAAGGCTGCAGAGGCCTCTAAGGGAGAGTTGGGGTCGTCGGTGGCCTCCATTTTAAATGTGCCATCTGGAGCCAGATACATCAGGTACGCCTCCTCGCCGCTATTCTTCAAAGCTCGCAGGTCCTTCCTGGCTTGCTTAGTACTGATAAGCTGTGCCTCTACCAGTCCCATGGCCTGCCCGGACCCTGTAGATGACGACCCAGGGTTGCAACCCGCGATGACTACTTTCTGCGACCCATGTCCGAACTTCACGCTACCATACTGGGCGTAGTCAAATGTGACCTTCTTCTGTGCTCGTAGCCAGTCTCCGCCCAGCACTATGTCCACCCCGAGTGCTAATGGCATGACACGCAGTGTAACCTGTTTGGCATAACTGCCCTTCCGTGTCTCGGCTGTGAGCTTCGGACGGACGCAAGAGTTGGCGTCGTACACGGTGCCATCTGCCACCTGCACCTTCATCGGCGTCTCGTGTTTCTTGGGCTGGAGTTTAAACTTCTTGGCGGCCTCCACAGAAGTGAAGCTAGAAGAAGCTCCAGAGTCCACCAAGACCTTTACTCGTACTCTGCCTACCCAAGCCCAGAAAATCAGCAGAGTGGGTCCCTTCGCGTCCATGGCAGCTAGTACATCTGCATCCAACCATTCTCCCCAGCGTCCAGACCCTGCGTCCACCCCTATCTCTGGTCTGATGCTGGCCAGTTTGTGCAGTCCTGGCTCCTTCTCAGGCGGATTCAGCTCCTCATCAGAATTGTCCTCCGGCAGATGGTACGTGCCGGCCTCTGCTATCTTGGCTTGCCAACGAGCCTGCCTGGTGACCTGATCTTCTGGTTCTGAATCACCGGGCCATGGCGCAGGTCGAGCTGCCTCTGCTTCCTGATGCGCCCGGGTGATCTTCCTCAGCTGGTCAACACGCTCCCGAATCTGCGCCAATGCACTTCTGACTCTGTGCCCGTGCACTTCCACTTCTTTCCTTCTGCGCGTTACTGTCTGTGCTGCTTTCCAGGCTGCTGACAGGTGTCCGTCGCGTAACCGTTGCTGGGCGTGTGATAGCACTGGCTGCTTAGCGCGATCCAGTTGTCGGCGCAGAGCTCTCCCGACCAGCTGGCGCGGGGCTGCTTCCTCTCTAAAGCGCACTCTTCTGACTCCTGGGGGCTGCAACGCGCGCTGGTACACCCCTTTTGAGCTAGGGGCTCCTTGACTCCCTTTGCCGAACAGAGGAAATCTGATCTGAACCTCTGTTGGTTGGGATGCCTGTGCCGGCGCAGCGTTTGGCTCAGTTCTCCCTGGTGCTACCACTGTGATTGGCCGTGACCTCTTCAGCCAGCGTAATGCTCGCCTCATCTTCTCCACCGCTCGCTGCGCTGGTCCTGGTCCGTGCCTCATCCGATGATCCTCTCTGAAGTGAGTGATCCACCGGTAGGTCTGACTTTGCCTGCCTCTCTCTGGTTCTCTTCCAGAGTCGGCCTCCCTCCTGATGGCCATGGCGAGGTGCGGAGTACTTACCTCGCGGGCCTGGGGGCCTATCCGCGTTGTCCGGGAGAGGCACCGGCCCCCGTCGACTCTCCCTCGGCAAAATCCATGTGCTCCGGGGCTACCAGTGCCAGCTGCTGCTCCACTATCCCGCCAGATCCAGTATCTATTCCCGCGTTCTTGAAGGTCTCGAAGGCCTCCTCCCAGATACATTTGACCCAGGCTGCTTTCTGCTGGGGCTGGTGTTGATGTGGGCAGTCGCGAGCCAGATGCTCCTTGGACTTGCATTTTCGACAGCCAGAGTAGGTTGACGATCCTGGCAGCTGCCGGCCTTCCACTTCCGTTGGAGTCGTGGTCGTGGGCATGGCGTAGCATTGTTCCTTGGGAGATGCTTCTTCCTCCCAGAATTCTGCCAAAGGAGCTACAGGGAAGGGGATTGATCGCGGGCAGTCTTCAGATGCGCAGGATCCTTGCGTTCCTCCATCGTAGCTTGCTCCACATATCTGCGCAGTAGCTCTGCCTCCCATCCAACCTTCCCAGAGCTCTGGTTGAAATCCACCTTTCCAACCAATTCCTTGTGGACTCTGGCATGCAGTTCTGGTGTCAGTCCACTTAGGAATATACCCGGTAGTGCCGCTCTACTTACTGGTCCCGTCACCCCATGGTTATGCAGCATTTCCAACATGTCGAAGGACTCCATGAGAGAGTGATGGAAGGTGGCGGCGTTTCTTCCAGCGTTCTTGCCGGAGGCTTGACGAGCTCGCGACAGCATATTGGGTAAGATACTCAGGTGAGCGTCAGTAACACACGCTCGCGCAAGCGTGGCCACTAAGTCGTCCGGACTCTGCATCTGGTTGGCCAACACTTTCTGAGTTAGAACTCCTTGCGCTGACCCCTCCACCCGGTCCCTGATGATCAGTCGTAGTTCTTCTGGCACGGTGGTGATGGTGGCCCCTTCCTGATCTCCATCGTCGCAGGACTTCTTCTTCGTCAACGCCCTCTTCACCAGTGCCTCCTTGAAGTGATCTTGCAGTTCTCTCATGAACTTCTTCAAGGGAGCTAACAGATGTCCAGATGGTCTGTCCCCGCTGGGGCTATCCGTAGGGCATGTGTACGTGGTGATGCGGTCCCGTAGTTTCCGTAGAGAAAGCAAAAATCTGTCCTCAGCTTCCAACTCCTTCAGCTTGGTATAGTCTGCCCGCTGTTGATCCCTCTCTGTCTGCTCCTGCTCGACTGGTCTTCGGGGCGGTGGACAGTTCGGAGGTTCTTCTTCAGGTTCCTCTGGTGGAGGTGGAGGCTGGGACTGTCGAGGGGGTTGTGACTGTGGTAAAGTGACACTGGGAGTTGGGATGTTGGGCAGTTGGGCCAATGCACCAGACCAGGGCGGCTGAGTACAATTCTGACAGAGTGGAACTTGCTCACACGTTCTGTTGGGTCCCAGCATGACGTCCCATACTAACCCAGAGGCGACCTTAACCCCTCCAGCTGGTGACAACAACAGTCTACCGCATCTGCTGCAATCCGTGCCGCTCTGAACAGCCTGATCCCGTCTGGGTCCTACCAGCTGCATCACCGGGCTGATCAGTGACTCCCGAGCTCTGTGGTTCTGAGCGTGCCCATAGCTAATCGCTAGAGTGGAGTACTGTTTGGCTATGGCCACGGCTGTCTGAGCATCAGCATCGTGGCGCCTCACGTAGTCCCTGATACCCTGTTCTACAGTGATGGGTACCAGTGGGTCTCTCCACTCTTCCAGGGCTTCGTGGCTTGGTGGGGCTGCCTTAGCCGATGACGCTGAGCCTGATGCTTCATCATTGCCAGACTTGGACGGGGATCCTCCGGACTCAGATCGGGTGGTTATGGCTAAACGCCACGCCTCGTCGGGACTCGGTGAGGGATGCCGAGCCTTAGTCCAGTCATACCAGACCCACTCCGACTCTTCGGGTGAAGGGACTACTGCGCAGATGGCCTCCTTTCCCTTCAGAACCTCCCTCTGGGTTGCTATCAAAGCTTCCCAGCCCTCCTCTTCCCAACTCACCACTTCACCTCGAGCTGCTGCCAGAGCGACGGCCTTCTGACGCTCTTCTGGGAGGCACTCAAAAGCCTGGTCCCGCAGAGCCTTGTCTTTGAACAAAGTTCTGACAGCCATCCCTTCTGTCAGCTCAGGCTCCAGAGCTGATACTCGAGAGGCAGGCTCCTCATCTACAGCCTTCCCTTTTGCTGCCTTGACTGCCCTCTTCTTGGCTAACTGCTTCTTCCGCCTCCGTTGCCGCCTGCTGCTGCCGCTGCTGCTACCTCTGCCTCTACGCCTGCTGCTGCCGCGGCTGCCTCGCTCCGGGGAAACTGTAGAATCGCTGGAGTCACTGGACCCGCTGCTGTCGCTGCTGGGAGGGAAACGAGGAATTGGTGAGAAGCCAGGGGGATATGCCAATCCGCATCTGGGTATTTCCTCCCACTGCGGCACGGATGGTTGCCTCTGGGCCTCTGCTGGAGCCGCTGAGAGTGCTGTGAAGCGTTCCGAGAGTGCTGAGAAGGTGTTGCGGGTGGGGGTCGCTCCTCTTTCCTTAACACGTGCTCTGCCAAAGTTCACTCCTGCAAAGAGTTTCTTTGGTAGCCCTTCCTGGTGTAGCAGAGTCCCGTGTTTAAGGGCACGCCTGTATTCCCTCTCTGTCACTCCGGCCTGTAGCACAGCCAACTCCTGCGGGGAGGCCGGATGCCAAATGATCTTCCCGCTCCGGGTGCGTGGTTCATTGTAGAACCATTGCGTGAGAGTCTTCTTTTCCTCAGCTGACAGTGCAACTATCTGCAACCTTACGGGGGCTGAAGCCTGCGATTCCGCGCTGTCCCCACTGTGGTCGCTCCACGCAGTGCTGGTTCCCTCTATCCATCTGATCACCCGGACCTTCTGGTCCTTCCCGCACTTGCTGTACGCACGGTCCAGAGCTATTTGCTCTGGCGACCGGAAATCCTTCCTTCGGTCTGGCGATCTCTGCCTGTCCCCCTGAGGAACTGAGGGTTGCCCAGCTGGCTGAGCGAGCCTGCCGAGCTGGCTGAGCTGGAAGCTCTGATGCCTGGAGACGGGCTGATTCTCTCAAAGCTCTGACAGACCGTGCTCCTTCCTTCAGCTGCGGTCCGACTCTCTCTAGGGCAGCCACCAATTCCCGGCTGGCCAATTCCCCTCTGGCTTCCATCGCTGGGCGCGGTGTCGCTGGAAGGGGTAGTGCTGGAAAGTCCTCTGCAGAGACACAGGAATCAGGCAATACAAAGTCCGCGTGTTGCAAGGCTGATGCTGGCTGAATCAGGTTCTCGCCAGAGCCTCCGGCGCTCAGGACAGGTGAGGGATTCTGATCGCGAATCGCTGGAACTGCGCCTGCTTGGGCGACTGGGGCCACACCTGCCTTGGCCGCTAAAGCAGCGTTTGCTGACTGTCCCGGCATTGAAGGTGAGGATGCCGAGACAGTCGAGCTAGAGGACGCTTGACCAGTCGCAGTCTGACTGACAGCGGCTCTGCTGCGCTGGATCAGAAGCTCAGTACGTTCTGGTCTCTTCCTGGTTCGTTCAGCGCGCCCCTCGCTGGTTACAGCCAGTCCTTCCAGCGTCGTCGTCGAGCCAGTTCGTGAGTCGGTAACAGCCGTAACTCCAGACACCGATGGCGTTGTAACAGCCGCACCTTCAGACACCGATGACGTTGTAACGACCATATCTCCAGACACCGATGACGTTGCGACAGCCGTATTTCCAGACACCGATGACGTTATAACAGCCGTATCTCCAGACACCGATGACGTTGTAATAGCCGTATCTCCAGACACCGATGACGTTGAAATTTGGCCAGAGCCTCCGGCGGAAAGGGTCGACGTGGGGACCCTATCCCCCACCATTGGGCAAGTAACAACAGTGGCACTTCCAGACACCGATGACGTTGAAATTTGGCCAGAGCCTCCGGCGGGAAGGGTCGACGTGGGGACCCTATCCCCCACCATTGGGCAAGTGACAACAGTGGCACCTCCAGTCACCGATGACGTTGGAATTTTGCCAGAGCCTCCGGCGGAAAGGGTCGATATGGAGGCCCGATTCCCCGCTTTCGGGCAGGAGGTCGCAGAAACGGATTGTGCTGCCAGTGCTGCCATGTTCATCCGTTCTAAGTCCTGCAGCTTAGTGGCAATCGGAGTGAAAATAGGGGTATGAACAGGGGTCTCCAGTGCCGGAATAACCCCTACTGGCTCACAGGGCAATGTACTCAGTGGCACTGGGCTCACTGGTACTTGCACCACTTCCCCCCCCCTGCCGAGGGGGTAATTCCTGCGCTGGTAACGTGCACTAAAGGTGTCACAGCAGGTGGTAGCCGCACGGCTGCTTCCGTCACTGGAACAGGACAGGACAGGGCCAAATTCGGTGCCACGGACGCCGTGGGGTACGGTGAGAGCTCAGGCACTGGCAAATTCGGCACCGGGGGAGACAGCATACCCGGAGAAGGGTACCCCATTGGTACGCCGTACGCAGCCGCTGGCAACGGAGTGGTATGTGGCCACAAGGCACGTGGCGGCAGTTGGTGCTGCTGACCGTACTGCTGTTGTTGCAGAAAAATTTGCTGTTGAAAATTCCTCTGGTGAGCTAAATCATCACGGGGCTGCGGCTGCCAAAATTGACCGGCTGGCGTTGTCATAATTGGGCTGCCGTTGGAGCTGCGCTCGTCGTACCCACTGTGGGGGCCGGAAAAATCGTACGAATTCCGCTGAAATTGCGGCGGCGCCGTCATAAAATTACGCTGCGGCAGTTCGTGCAAAAATCCGTACGCAGAATTCACATCAAGCTGCTGCGTTGAGCCAACGTACGAGAGTCCAGGGTGCGTGTGCGCAGCCGATTGCTGAAAGGCGTGTGAAACAATTCTGGGGTCGAGCGATTCAGAGTAATTCGCCGCCGAAAGAAACTGCGATTGCCCCGTGGAAGCCGCTACAGCCGTGTGCGGCGGAATTCCATGCTGAAAGTCCATGATTGCGTTGTGAGTGAACGCACGTAAACGGCAGTGAACTCACACAGTACGGGCGATAAATTTTTGCCGATTGACGCCGATTTCGGTTGAACAAAAGGCAGATCCCGCGGAAAGGCACCTGCAAAGACGAATTACATCACACTTGAACGTGTGGTACATGCATTCAGGAACAGTATATGATATATTTTCCGTCGAAATTCGCAGCCCTGACGAAAGGCAGACGCAATTAAGCGTGTTTTACGTCGTTGTCTTCAGAATTCTCGTGGGAACCCGCGGAAAGGCCTCGCGGAGAAGTCGTGTGCCGATAATTGTACACCCGAAGTTTCAGTCGGCACAAACAGGTCGCGTCTAACGCAACCACGCTGATACCAGTTGTTCGGGGGTGCTCTCTAAGAGCTTCTAAGTCTACTTAACAATACAGGGAACCTAGTTCAAGCCTGCAAGAGATATGTATGGCTGTAAGCATGATACATATATGTGAATCGGATCTTTCTTAAATGTCGGAGTTACAACAGCCAGGTGTGGCTGTTCACAGTAACAAATTCAAAACTGTTTCATTCAGCCTGCTCGGCTGCTTTATGCCATGGTTTCCGATCTCGAACTTTCGAACATAACTCGATGTCGACTCCTGTCAGGTCCCATCATACTTCATGAGAACTCGATCTGTCACATCATAGAATCTGCCGACTAGTCCAGTTATATCATCACTATATTCCGAGCCACTCCATATCACTCTGAATAATTATAACTGTGCTGACTTGGCAATATTGGAGGCCATACCAGCTTTCCCTCCAATTTCTCTGACTGCTGGTTTTCCCACCAAAACTCACTTTCGGGTCAGGTATTTCTGTCAGTCATTTCTGTCAGACCCCCTTGTCATCTATTCACATAAATGCCTGTCACTGATGACTGTCATCGTACCCGTCACTCGTAGTTCTGACGCGCCATCATACTGTCTCGTGACTTACCCTGGCACACATCGCATGTGGAAGCGAGGTCCGTGCCCGCTAAGAGGTATTTGACGTACTCCTTGACGCCGAATTCCCAGAACCCCCAATACAAGGCCGTGTTCGTCGGGTTGTACTGCACATCCGGGTTGTAGGAGGCCACACCCCGCAAGGCCAAGTTCGCGGAGAAAACAACCCTAGGCGTGCGATCCGAGTTGGCGACCCCTTGGTGTACCCCGCCGACAAGAGCGCAATCGCCCAACTGCACTCGTGCCTTTCCGCCAACATCGGCGGCGAAGGCATCGAGGTATTCCTTGGGGAACATGAGCGGACACTGCTCCAAGAAGTCCCTATCGCAAGCAAGCTTGTCGGGGGTGCTTCCTTCAAGCGTGGATGCGCCCAATCGTTGGCACAACTCATCGACGGCCATGTGCGGGGCGGTACAGATTCGTGTCGGAGAGGCTGGGCCAAGATGACCGATAACCGCCAAGTGATGGGCGGGCGTGTCGAGGGGTGTGTTTAACGGTTGGTCCAGATGCCATGGTTGCCAACCCGATAGGGTCGAGAGAACGACCTCCTTCTTGCCCCTGGTTCTCTGCTGCACCAGGTCCATGTTGATAAGAAAAGCACAATTCTCAAGTAGGTAGTCTCCCTTAACGCGTTGAAGGAGCTGCTCCTTGAGGTTTTCCACGAAGATGTCTAGATGCTTTCGGTCTTCCTCGAGCAGGACGGTATCATAGAATTGGGTTTGCAGCTTCGAGCTTCCGCTTCCCGCAGAAGAGTGGAAAACCTCAAGTTTGCCCCCGGTCAACGGTACAACCCCCGGTGGCAGTCTTTCCCAGTTCTTTATCGTGTCCAAGGCTTCCGTCCACATGCTCGCGAACCGCTCTCGAAGATGGGCGTCCGTAGCTTCGGGTAAAGCCAAGGTAAAGGGCGCGGCGAAGCCGATGGCGGTTTCGCGGTTGAACTCGTCCAGCTGCTTTGTGCCTCGCCTGCGGCCGGCGCATCGATAGCATCGCAGCTCTTTATGCATGCGCTTCCGGATGCACCTCTCCCCGGGGACATGGCTGGGGTTGTCATCCTTGCATATTACAAGTTGACCCTTCTTGTCCAGCATACCGCAATTGCAACGGTCCGTTGAGGAGTCTTCGGATTCTGTTGAAACCGCGAGAGTGACACACGTGAGGATCCGCCGACATATGTTATCACATACATATTTGAGTGTCGTCTAGGGCGGTGCATGCGGTGAAATGTTATCACATATATATTTGAGTGTCGTCTAGGGCGGTGCATGCGGTGAATTGTTATCACATATATATTTGAGTGTCGTCTAGGGCGGTGCATGCGGTGAATTGTTATCACAGATAAGTTATCACGGGCTAGCTAAACGGTACACATGTAACTTATCTAAGCAGATAAGTAATCACGGGCTAGCTGAACAGTAAACATAATAATAGGGTATCTTGACCGTGAATAACTTTTGAGTCACGAGGTCTTTTCGAATGAAACTTTGCATACATAAAGGTCATTTATAGACGAACACAACGATATATTGTTTGTTGTGATAGGATAAGTGAAACCCAAAATCTGATACTCATTTCTTGTGGCTATATACGAGCCGTAAGTAATAGGGTATCTCGACCGTAAATAACTTTTGGGCCACGAGGTCTTTTCGAATGAAACTTTGCATACATAAAGGGCTTTCATAGACGAACACAACGATATATTGTTCGTTGTGATAGGATAAGTGAAACCCAAAATCTGATACCCATTTCTTGTGGCTATATACGAGCCGTAAATAATAGGGTATCTTGACCGTGAATAACTTTTGAGTCACGAGGTCTTTTCGAATGAAACTTTGCATACATAAAGGTCTTTTTATAGACGAACACAACGATATATTGTTTGTTGTGATAGGATAAGTGAAACCCAAAATCTGATACCCATTTCTTGTGGCTATATACGAGCCGTAAATAATATGGTATCTTGACCGTGAATAACTTTTGAGTCACGAGGTCTTTTGGAATGAAACTTTGCATACATAAAGGGATTTTATAGACGAACACAACGATATATTGTTCGTTGTGATAGCATAAGTGAAACCCAAAATCTGATACCCATTTCTTGTGGCTATATACGAGCCGTAAATAATAGGGTATCTTGACCGTGAATAACTTTTGAGTCACGAGGTCTTTTCGAATGAAACTTTGCATACATAAAGGGCTTTTATAGACGAACACAACGATATATTGTTTGTTGTGATAGCATAAGTGAAACCCAAAATCTGATACCCATTTCTTGTGGCTATATACGAGCCGATAATTTCTTGTGGCTATATACGAGCCGTAATTAATAGGGTATCTTGACCGTGAATAACTTTTGAGTCACGAGGTCTTTTCGAATGAAACTTTGCATACATAAAGGGCTTTTATAGACGAACACAACGATATATTGTTCGTTGTGATAGGATAAGTGAAACCCAAAATCTGATACCCATTTCTTGTGGCTATATACGAGCCGTAAATAATAGGGTATCTTGACCGTGAATAACTTTTGAGTCACGAGGTCTTTTCGAATGAAACTTTGCATACATAAAGGGCTTTTATAGACGAACACAACGATATATTGTTTGTTGTGATAGCATAAGTGAAACACAAATAATAGGGTATCGGTCTAAGATATGATAAGGAAGACTCTATGATAATAATACATTAAAAAAATGTGTCTTAGTCTATGGTTGGTCTAATCATCTCGTCGGCACTCCTCTTGAGGCATCTATTCGTGTGGACAAGTGTGGCCGAATTCCACATGTGGACAATGAAAACACCGCGGACACCCAAGGGCTTTTTCCCAGCTAAAATCTTGAACCCCTTAGAGGCAACATCACCACCCAACACCAGGAGCTCTCCACTCCCAACAGAAAACTTCTGCACACCCTCAAAGAGAAGCTCTACCTTTGGTGGTGGCGGAGGTGGCTTGGAGGGAATAGTGTACCCACCGACGGTTGACTCGGGCGGTGTCCCCGCGGACAAGGCGTCCGAAGTTAGTGGCTCACCTTCCACGGTGTCAAAAACAACGAGGATCACCCGCTGGATATCACTGAAAAGTAAATCCTTACGGAGTCCGTCGTTGAAAGTGAAATCCAGCTTCACCGAAGCAAAATTGTGGGGCTTTGGTAGAATGTGGACTTGCACCGCGTTGACTTGGAAGGGGGTTAGTGGGATGAGGCCACGATTGGCCTCTTGCACCGCAAGCAACATCAAGCTTGCCATGACGACATCCGGGGGTTGCACATCGGACATCGACAAGCGATGGCCATAGGTAACCACGTCACACACCGCACTCCCAAACCAAAATGAGATTGGAGCAACGAATTCCTTCCCACCCGAGAATTCCCTAGCCTTGCTTTGTAGGTACTCAAGCAAAAAAACACAATTGGCTTGGGAGTGCCTAGAGGCAAGGCGCACACTTCCAAGATCATGGAAAAGATCCTTGGAAGGCACAAGGGTAAGAAACTCGTCATCTAGTAGGGTGGGAAGGCTTCGTGCGAAGGTCTTGCTAGGCATCGAAGGGGCCCCACCAAAAAACAACAAGTTGAAATTTTCAAGGCCCAATGGAGACAAGGGAGGCTCGACCGGGCCGAACACGGCTTCGAACGGCCGAGTCTCACGCTTGTTGTAAGTATCGCGCTCTAGCAAGCTCGCGATTCCTTCAAGAAGCTTGAGATTCGGACCGTCATTGGAAATTTGGCCGTTATTGAAAAGGGACGTCACGTGGGTCTCCCACTCTAGCCTCGTTTGTAGGAATTGCGGCAAAACGAATATCATTTGAACTTGAAATGCGTACGAAGGAATTGGGCACACGATGGGCAAGAAATACACACTTCCCCAACATTTCGCAACTTCCTTTTCTTTGAGCGTTGCGCTCATCAATGCACGCCGATCCTCGAGGAGCCCTTTATATTCGTTTGGGGACCATGGACTTAGATTGGCATAAAGAGGGTCGCGTAGAGAGAAAAATGGACCCACGATCATAACCCCAATAACCTTCGAACCATTCGCATCATTTGCGGCCACCAACACAACAAAAATACCCTTCGTATCATGCACGAGGTATCTGCGTAAAAGCTTTGCTAATTTTCCTTCCTCGAAGGCTACGCGCTCATCGTGGATGAGCCAAACAAGAGGAACACGACCTTGGGCGACCGCGAGTCGTGCAAGCTCTCGATGGTGTTGCTCTTGCGTTCCGACGCGGGGCCTGAGGTCATAGGCAAACCCTGCACATAAAGCCAAACCGTTAATTTTCAAAAAAATTGAGCAGCGCTTCCGCATGATTTTCGCGCTTCGCACACGAAACCCTAATACCTCGCTAATGGTACAACAACGAAGAAAGAAACACACCTCGACCTTAGGTCCGCAGGTGGTATAGTTAGTGGATGGTGTGCCTCGATCTTAGATCCGCAGGCAAAGTTATGAACGCAAACGAGTGTTCCGACCTTGGGCCCGCAAACAACTCGTTGCAAAGGATGATGAGTTTTCATATTTCAAGAAACGCACACTCAAACACCACGCAACGCACGTACCGTCGGTACTTGAAGGCCCCATTCTTGAACTGCTTCAGCCATTGCGAGCGGAGGGACGGACGGAAGGACGGAAAACGACTACAAAAATACGAATATTATCGACTACGGCGTCGATATATTATATTGAAAAAAACAGCAGCCAGCAAGCAGTTCGTTAAAGGTTGCCTAAAGTTACAGGTTGCCTAAATGGGACTGACACTTTTCGCGATAAGTTCGATTTCTGCGTGGGGCGGGGATCGAATCTGGGATTCTGGGTCAGTGTCGCTCGAATGTAAAGTTGATCCGACGTGCAGTATTCGCGAAAGCTAAAAATTCGCGACCATGAATCAGAAATTCATGGTCATGAATTTAGAATTCATGACCATGAATCTGAAATTCGCGACCATGAATTCCGAGGAACGTTGACCACAGCGGTTGTGACGGGGCCGTCAAACCTGTCCGTCTTCATCGTTGAATGACTCGTTCAGTATGACGCGACGCGCCAGTGTCGGCTTTTGCAGAATCGTGACCGTTTTTGCAATTCCAATTGCATTTT
>LGRX02010788.1:15228-94007 GCA_001247695.2 Cymbomonas tetramitiformis
GGGTGGCCGTGACCCGTAGGGGAATCGACAGCTTACTATTTATTAATTTTTATTCTTTGAAAGGGAGAACAACTGGGCTGTTTGAGCCTCGCAGGGGATTTGGCCTTATTTTAATTTTTGAGGGTGAGATTGGGTGGGGGCTTCCGCGCCCCCGTCGTGACTCATCCCGGCGCCCACTGCGGGGTTGGCTGAGGCCGGTTCGAAGGGGGTTGAGACATCAAATTTCAAAATATTTGCTACTATGCTTCAGATAACACTATTGGTTGCAAATACCGAATTTTGCTTTGTAGATATTTGGATACTGTGATGTTCAATCTTCTATTTTATTGGTCGATCTAAGTGTTGACACCTAAATATCAATGACACATGTCAAAATGATATGAATGCCGCCATTTTGCGGTTATCGTTGACACAATGATATTGTCAGATTATGAACACAATTTCCAAGAAACATTCGCAGACATGCCAGCTATTAAATTTGAAGAACTCCTATCTGGAAAAATCTATAATATTACCAATCTTTCATGTTATTGGTTGTTCTACATGTTGAACATTTAAATTTTAATGACACATGTCAAACGAATAATGCAATGGCCGCCTCTCATGTACTTACACAATGACAGTTGTCAACATTATGGACACAGTTACCAAATCTATTTAATACTATAGATTGAACTTACTTCCCTGTAGCAACCTACAAATTGTTCAACGACTCTTTGTTTAAACCATTATTGACAATACAAACCACAGCAACTCTATCCAGATACACTGATAAACATGTCCGCACCTATCAAGTTCGAAAAAACATGGTTTGCAACCATTAAAGCCAGGTCCGAAAATGGAGAGGACCTCACCCAGGATCATTTGAGGGTGATGGCATACCTTGAGAGTAAGGTCAAGGCTCTCTCCAGAACCAAGGAGAAGAAGCCTGTGGTAACCCTGATATTCAGGGACGCCTGTGGTCACATCCTTATATGTTCGGGCTGGAGAGCTCTTGCTGGGTCCACCAGGGACGACCCGAGTCCATTAATGGACCATGTCAAGGTTGGTAAAATCTACGACATCTATTTTTCGGTAGAAACATTCTACAATTTAAGTGTTTGCAACTCTTATGAGCTTACTCGCAACCTGGGCGACATTTCTGGAGCTTTTAGATATATTATACTGTAATATATCGGGTGGTCACTGAATAGTTTTCATACAAGTGTAAACTGATTATAAGGAATAACGAATATAAAGTGTATCTGTGACCTAGGTTTCTGCCACCAAGTACTGTACGAGTACTGGTACAGCTAAACGGAGTCATGCACATAATGACCTACGGTGCACTGAATCCAGCACACCACCCTGTAACTGTACGGATTGCTGTTCAGGTGGCAGAGAGCGGAGCACAGACAAATCAAACTGTTCCGAAACAACAAACAGCTAGGAGCTGGAAACTGCTAAAGGGAGGCCTGTGCTTTAGCCAGGGCGGTCCCTTTTTAAAACTGCTGCCAGGATACTGCTTTCAAGCTAAGTTCCTACAGCTCAAGCTTGCAGGTACCCAGCCACTTTCAAAGTGGTCCACAAAGCTGCAGAGTTCACCAGAGTTAAAGAAGTTGTCAGTGTCAAAGATGTTCAACCAGAACCAGAGGCTAGAAGTCATAATCCAGAACCAGAGTCCAGAGACCAGAGTCCAGAACCAGAAGCCAGAACCATAATCCAGAAGCCAAGACCAGAAGCCAGAGCCAGGAGAAGATTCGTAGAGCAAATTTAGGAATTCTGAAAAGTGAAAATCTGATCCCAAGCCTGCCGAGACCATAGAAGGAAAAGGAATGCCGAAAGAAAAAGTGTACGGCAAGGCAGACAGACTGCTGGCAGTCACCCCAGTGGGATGTACTGCTGCGGTGAAGTCAGGGGTTCGATCGAGCACCACCGAACCCTGAACCGCTGTGACGCATGCTAGGCACATGAGGGCGGGCAGGGCAAGGGATGCAAAAGATAAGACCCTCGGCAAAGTTGCCACACCGACACGTGACCGTGTAGCCGGTGGGGCCGAGGGAGCCTCGTCTCCTGAGGAAGAAAAACCGTCGGAGTCGGAGTCATCGTCGATCACGGAAAGTTCTCCCGGGTGAATCGACTCGTGAACCGAGTCAATCGAGCACAAATTAACGGAGGGGTCAGAGCATGCCGGCATTACCTGGTCCATAAAAGTGACATGGAGAGGCTCTTCGAAAGGAGACTCGATAGAAGCCGGGTCCGATGCCAAAACCGGGTATAGCCCAGTGTCGATCTCGTGATTGGCAGGTGGTGGCGCATCGCACACCACCTGCGGCACAGACAACGTGCCAAGATGCAGAGGTGGCTGCACACTGGCAGTGGCCGCACCACCGACCTGTGCTGCTGTAGCCGCAGACCGTAGGGAGTCCAGGACACCACGTGCATCGGAAAGTACACCCTCCATGCCGGCGTCCGAAGCACCACGACCCAAGCCCGCATAGTGGGCACGTAATCCCACGTCGTGCCGCACCGGGTAGGTGAAGGGCTCAGGGTCGTCACGCACCAGTGGCTGGTCGTGCTCGTGGCACAGTCAGCGAATTCCTCGTCGTTCTCGTCGTCGAAGGCGGTCTGGAAGGCCGAAACCACCTCGTCCAAGTCCATGGCGGCATTACGAAGCCCCACATCACACGAACCACACACCACCGGGCAACGTGCCGTGTCGTGAAAGTGCCCAGGGCAGAGGGGGCACTCCTGTACGAAGGCCGAGGATGCAGAGTGAAAAGAAATGCTTCTGGCACCCTGCGGCCGATGCGATTCCCTGAGGCCCTGAGGCCAATTCCCGCCCTTTGGGAGTGTGGAGGCCGCGAAGCGATGCTTTCATCCCACGTGACGGTTACGGCCGTGAAATTTACCGTCGGTCCGACGGTTCCGCTCGTCACGCCACTTGGACGGTGGAAACTTCACACCACCGCCCCCATGCCGACGGGGAAAATCTCTCCGTGGCGGCGGTGTGTCGCGTGCGAAATCGCGCTCGGCATGACGTAGGGAGGCAAGTAGGGTAGTGGCCTCACCAATTACACGAGCAAACTCCCCGAGGAAGTCCGAGATGTCACTCTGCTCGTCACCTGCGTAAGCCAGTCCGAGAGGCGTGTGCGTCTGGATAGGCGCGGGTGTCTTGGGGCGAGTGGGAGGGCCATCAGGGTTTGCACACCACCACACCTCGAGAACGTGAGTGTAAATCTCCTCGATGCTCACCTTCGCCAACTCAGTGTCCAGGCGAAGCGGGGTGACTACCTCCTTGTAAAATTCGGTGTCCAGTGCCGCTAGGAGTTGCCTCTTGGCTGCTTCGTCGTCCAGAGCGCCGGCTCCGCTAGCCGCAATCGCTTTTAGGCACTCATCAAATTGGGCCACCAAGGGCTCTGGATCAACAGAGGACCCAAAAGAAATGCTCAAGAGCTCCTCGTGATGGCGGAGCGGCCGATGACCAGGCGGCAGCAGCCGCTTGGTGATCTCAAGGAGGGCACGCTTACCGTCGCGCGGAGAAATCCGAGCCGAAGCGTCAACCCACCTTCGAGCTGGAGAGTGGGGTGTTGTCAAGGAGACCAACGCACGAAGTAAAATGTCGTTGAAGATTGGGTGAACCTCTTTGGTGACGTCCACGAGGTCAAAGATGTCCTCGTTGGCGGTGTCCTTGTTGACAAAAGATGCCTCCAAGGCAGTCACCAAGGAGTCCCAAAGAAGCTGACGATGAGGTTCACTTCCGGAAAATGAAGACGCCTTAGTACCTAAGGTGTCTTTCGCAACACGCTTAACAACGTCAGTGTCCCAAGATGATTGCAACACGGCATTCCCACGTGTCCTGTCAGCAGCAGCGAGTGCAACATGCGCTGACTGCGGAGTGCTCTTATATCGAGCACCCACGTTCCTAGCAAAAATAGAATCTAGGCGCATTCTAGCGCCCACGGCCGGTGTACTAACTGAGGATGAAGTCATCAGAATAAAATAATTCCTATAGGAGGGGGGTTGGGGAAAAGGCGAGGTGCAAATCGTAAGGTGGCGAGCGACGGTAATGCAGTTGCGGAGTAAGGACAAGATGGGGTCGAACGAAATCAACGAAGTCGAATATGCGACGGCCAAGGAGATGTCGACAGGGGTGATCAAGCCAAGTCAAAAACAAAATCCAACGCGGACACTCGAAGAAGTTGCCGAAAGTCCCAATCCGAATTTTCACCGTAACTTAGCGCAAACCGCACGCTCTAAAGTGGCCAATTCAACACCTCGCGAGGCCCCAACGCCCCGCCAAGCGGAAAAGCTTAGCCAATCATGGCAAAGTCAGCAGTGAGAAAAGCGGGGTGATACCCCATAACCTGTGAGATATATTATACTGTAATATATCGGGTGGTCACTGAATAGTTTTCATACAAGTGTAAACTGATTATAAGGAATAACGAATATAAAGTGTATCTGTGACCTAGGTTTCTGCCACCAAGTACTGTACGAGTACTGGTACAGCTAAACGGAGTCATGCACATAATGACCTACGGTGCACTGAATCCAGCAGAGCTGTCCAGACACTTGACGCCATTGTGGAGGTAACAAAGGCGTTACCTCCAGCCTTTATCGAAGAATATGGGCAACCTCCTAATTAGTTAAAGATGATCTTGAAAAGATTACCTGCCCATATTAGTTAAATATGACAAACCAGTGATTGATGAAAAAACGAACCAACCGGTGCGGAAGAAGAGGAGACGCCGACCTACCCAAAACAATACGGGCTGCAAGATGAACGCTAATGGTGACCGAATGAATAAAGACGAGATCGAGAAATATAGTGATTCGTCTGATTCCTCAGGATGTGAAAATTGTTTAGACTGATAGCACCTTCCTTCACTAGTAATGAACAAGGCTACAATTCAAGCAATTGCAATATGTTTATGGCAGGAAAGATTGACCAGTAAATTAACAGGTTGAGCAACAGCTCCTCCAAATAGTTACTTCAAGTTAGAACAGCCTCCAAATGGGCAGAATTCAAGTCTTATACTTTCAAGGCGCGCAGTTCATATCTCTAATCGATCTGTCCCATGTCGGCTACAGTAGATCGCGGGCTATAAGAAAAAGGTAAATTTCCCATAGCGCTAGTTTGTTAATTTTTTCTGACCCCTTTTCCCCCTCTAGCGTGCTCGATTTCTTATCCGAGGGTGCCCGATTTGCATCGCTTAGCGTCGATTTTTTCTTAATCGCGACACCTGGAATCATCGACGGAAACTTAGCGATGGCGATTTCTTAGTTGCCCATTTCCCCACAGTCGATGCGGGGAGAAAGTTAGCGTATTTTTTCTTATTGACTCTCACAAACTCCGCACACCGACAGCTCAACAGCACAGAACGCCTCACAGCCGAGTTCACTCTTACCCTTCGTACTGCACTCGGAGAGGGAATAATGCTTGATGGCTCTTGGGTGGCCTTCAGTAAGTAGATGTCTTTTGCTGATGCAGCTACACGATTCCGTATTTGTAGTGCGTTTGCTTGTGAAGCCGCAATCCAGTATTTGCAGTCTCGCTGTTTGTGAAGACCATAAATACATTCATTTTTATCGTTTGTGAAAAGTGCAGAAGGTATACGATATATATGGGTAAACTTCAATACACTGTCACATTGGATAGGTGTGCATATTACTTGCTCAGCTTTGGCAGTGCCGTCATATTGATGCATGATATACGCGAATAAGCAAATCGGCCAGCAACACATACATTACTATATTGTAAGCATGCTTAGCATATCAACACCAGAACCCCCCATAGCTGTATATTGCCTAGTAGTATGCACCCTCAATTGCATATATATGCGACATGGCATACATTATATTTCGAACGCGTAAGGTACTCCATCTTCGATAAGTTGTTATGATGCACTTACACCGATATCAGGCAAATGAACCCTATTAATTGGACTAAATATCATGGTCTACTGTACTGTTGTTGGTGAATCTAGCGTCAAAATTTTCTTAATCGGAGGGTATTCATGACCTTCCGCATGAAAATTTAGCGGAAGGTTTCTTAAGGGTTTTCTTATTTTTTGGGGAGAAAAATAGCGGCTGGTTTCTTGTAGATACAGTTTCTTATAGCCCGCGATCTACTGTAGCATATCATCATCTGCCACCTATACAAATCCTAATCAGAGAATCTGCATTTGGACAATCCTAATCAAGACAGTTGATTTCATTGTCCCTTGCTGGTCTTTGCCTTCTTCCTACGAGGAGCCACGTCAAGCACTTCTTCGTCATCACTGTCACTGCTTAAGGTGCATTTCAAATGAGTTATGTACTCAGCTGTCCAACAGGCAGGATATTTCCTGGGTTGCCTCTTCGTCTCTTCGGACACCCCAGCTGGTTCCTTCGATGGTACTTGAACAGTCTCCACCACAGAGGCTGGGGTATCCTCAGATATGGCCTCAGACTTCTGCTCGGTGATAGGCTGATCCTCTGGCTGAACGGGTGAGGTCGGGGAAGTGCCCTTTGGCACCCAGATAAGTTCACCCTTATCATCCATGATCAACTGCAGTCCCAGTCTCTTCAACTTTCGAGCTTCAGCTTGTTCTTCGGCATCGTCAGCTACCAAGTCATCGAACTCGCTGACGTCATCCTCGGTGTCATCATATTCAGGCGAGGCAGGCTCCCATTTCGGACTGGCAGTATCCATGTCATGCTTACTGTCTGTGACACCCGCGTCATCCTTGTCATCCGAATCGGGTAGCTTCTCCTTACTGTCTATGACACTCGCGTCATCAGGGTCATCCGAATCTGGTAGCTTCTCCTTACTCCAGGTCACAGCGCCTGTACCCGAATCGTCACTGTTCGTAGGCGTCGATTGTACAGACTTACGCCCCGTGTATGGAATTCCACGATAGTCATCATCGTCACGTTTCACACTCGTATGATTGTACCCAACGCTGAGCGGTAATGAGAATGGCGCTACCGGCGCCTTCACTATAGTGGCGTCTTCCAGAAACCAGCCGCCGCTCCTATTACGCTCCCAGCGGCGTAGCGCACCAGAGGGGTGGACGATAATATGCTGCCAGCTATAATCGAGCCCAGGCTTTCGCTCCCCATAGTACGAAGTCAATGGCTCAGGAGTCCCCTTCCGAGCCCATTGCCATTTCGCTGCCCCAGTACGCGTAAATACAATATGCCAATCGAATGGCTTGGCATGGCTAGTGTTCCCTGGCACAAGTAGTGACATTGCCTTATAGTAACTAACGTATGGAACACAAAATTTGTGTAGATACCACACTTTTATTCAAATGTATAGATATAACCACGCTTTCATTACAAATGTGATTTCGACCACATATGCTTCATTCACCTTACGAACAATTTCTTGGTACCTTTCATAAATTCATAGTTTAATTTCAATGCACACCAAATGTATATATTTAAATGCTTTCTTTATGCATCTATTTTCTCATTTGTTCCTTATACAAGTATACACATATATAGGGATTGTTATGTCCGCGGTTGGCATGATTATTATGCATATAATTATTAATCATTTAATTATTCGGTTTCCTCATAATTTGCTAGATTGATAACACCTTCCTCCTAATGCTTCAAAATGCCTACGGATTGTAACGCAGGAGCCGATCTCAAAAACCCAAATGGCACGCTTGGACGGGATATCTTAGGATACAGGTGAACACGAATACAGGAAACAGGATAGAGGAATGATATGCATACGATGAGCTTGACGCTGCGGATAAGACCCATAAGTTCAAGTTGCAAAGCTGTACTTGTGACACTCAGACTCACTGTGACACAAGCTGTAATAACACTTCGACTTGTATGGCTACTATCCAAATTCATGGTCCTCCCACAAGGACCAACGCGCGACGACTATTATGAGTGCCACATGGGTCTTTGAGGCGTATACGTGCGTTTGGCATCATATTTATGAGTCAATTGAATAATTTCCCCTACAGGATCGTCCACGCGTGTGCTAGAGGGGCGTGCTTAAAGGGTGCGCTTTTGATATGTTTTTTATCGAAATCGTCGAAAAAAAGCTGGTCCTCCCACAAGGACCATGGTCTTTATTTAAGCGTCCTAGCGGTTGCATGGTGCGCGGTGTTGGCCGCTCATGGTCGCACACCTTGAGTTTATGACCAAATATGAAAACTTAGTTGGATAGTCCACACTCTAGTCGCCATCTGAGCTCTCGTTTACCGTGGCGGGTGATTACTCCCGAGTGAAATAAGGATTTTGTGATTTTTGCACTTCTAATTTTCACTTCGCGTCAAGCTAACGAGTGCACATCGCTCACATACTTGCCCATATGGCTTATGTTAAGCTTTCAAAAAATCATTTTATGGATATACTTCAAAAGTTTAAGCACCACACAATACGCTCCTACCACACTATGAATGCACTCTAGCGGGCATCGTGGATAATGGGCCATGTTTGCACCGATTATCCCATTCCGGCTAAAAATCGACTAAAAAGGTGTACGGTTGTTAATAAGCATTAGAGATGGCCAATATATGCACTCCAACATGACGTATGACCCAAATATGATGGGGACATGTGTATAAGATCGATATGATCGCATGGACGCAGGTGTAGCCTGCACATACTATTCCCAAAAAGTTATTGAAGATATCGTATACTTTTGTGCCTTTTTGAATTTTCAAAAAAATGCAATCTGAAAAAGTTGAGGGTGCTTGTCGCAAATGCGAACGCCGTGGATATATTGGGTGGATCCAGGCCGGACCAAGCATCGAAGTAATTAATATATGTCCCATTGATACTAAAAATCATTGGGCGCGCCTTCTAGATCCGAACCAATGCCCAATTAAATTCTTGCAACATTGGTCCTTGTGGGAGGACCATAATCGATTATGGTCCTCCCACAATGACCATGGGATAGTAGCCATGTAACCCGTAATTTTAACGAGGAAATTACTTATGTACTGTACTGTCGTTTGGTCTGTACTGTCTCGTCTTTGTACTGCGTCCGTGACAGCATGTCAATTTCCGCGTCTCTGGTTGGAGGTCCACCGTTTTTCGTCGACGACAGTACAATACTATACAGACAAAAAGGACGACAATAGAGGCAGAGGCGTGGATGTCGCCAAAATGAAATTGAGTATGGTGCGGAACGGTCGGTACATGCTACAGTACACACGACAGTATACTGAGTACAGCCGACAGTGCAGACTACAGTACCGACGACAGTATACGACCGTACAGACGACAATACAGACGACAGTACAAAATCGTGGAAAATAGACGACAGCACAGACGACAGTGACACAGACGACAGTTCACAGTACAGACGACAGTAGAAAATCGTGGAAACAGGGCAGCGCAGTGACACATCGACAATATTTCACTTAAACCTTCGGGCTGTACTGTACTGTCGCGCGGCTGCCACGTCGGCACAGAATTCCCCAAAATCGACAGTACAGTACAGAAAACCGACAGTACAGTACAGAGGTAATTTCCTCGCTAATATATAGTATGAAGAGGTGCTAATTAGCCCCAATATCACCTGAGGGAGCGTCAGCGACCTCAGGTGATATTGGGGCTAATTAGCTCCTCTTCATGATATATTTGTGACACATCAGCCCTCTATTAATCGAAGGGATCATGTGAGAGCCACGTCATGGAATATGCTTTGCAACAATATTTCTCGACTCTGCCACGTCATCACAACTCGCGATATATTGCTCAAATATTGCTTACAGTACAACGTCATCGGTGTGTCATCAGTGTCGACTGTCGCTGTCGCTGTCATGTCATGTCATATCATGTCATCACAGTCTATCCTACATCAGGCTGTTTTGTAACCGGCGCGTCAGCGCACGGTGATCTGTACCGTCGCGTCAGCGAACGGCGAAGCGAACGGTGAAGATGTCTACGATGATCGTCTGTCATCAACGCAGTCGATCGTCTTTTCAATCACGAGTCACATTATAAAATACTAGCCAATCGGAAACTCAAAAAACAGATTTCCAAGATCGTTCGAGTTTTCAATCGTCTGTCATAGTAAAAAAGATACTGCCAATCAATGCCTAGAAAGCTGGATTTCTAAGATCGATGCTTCGAACTTCGAAATTAATCCAAAGGGGAGTTCTGATGCAATTTCAAGCTCATTTCTTGTTTGCATCTTCCCGTGCACCTCCTGCTGTGACCCTGCTGCTGTGACCCTGCCTGCTATGAATATCTTTGTGCATAATGTTTCTGCGACTGACGTTAAGTGTGCATGCATCGATATGTGTATGTATGCATGACTAAATTTTTGCTTACATGCAGGATCAGTGCTCGACCGCATGATGACCTTCGACTAGTCGACCCCTTTCCGCTTGTGTTCATCTTCGACCGACTCCACGCTCAACGCTCGCCTACGAGATCCTCGCTGCATCCTCGCATACCATTTTAGTTTCATATGCACTTTCGTGTGTGTGACCCTCATGTCACTGTACGTTTTCGGATGACTTGTGTATTTCCCCTAATTCCCCGATCCCCCCTGCCATATGCCCCATGTGCCATCCGCGTATGCCCCCTTGTGACACACGCGCCCACTATGTGTTTGTTCCTCAACTGGTGTGCCGCATTTTGTATGCACTCGCTTACGTGTGTGTATCGCATTCGTTTGTTTTCATCTTGTATGTTTTCGTTCCGACGTCTTGTGTGGGATCCGGGGGCTTTGGGTTTTTCTCGCCCATCACCGCGCACCGCGGAGATCCCGGCCATGCTTTTGCCGTGTATGTTCTGTTTGCATAATGTATTTGTCTGACACGCATTAGAACATTTTTAGGCAGAGCACAGCACAGCATTTCGCAGGCGTTGTCGGCTTTGACCTAATTACGGGTCAAAGTCGTCAATGCCACGTGTTCAGGGCTGGGTCACAGGGCATTGGCATTTTCCCAATTTCGGAATATTTCATTTGAATATTGGGGCTGTATGGCCCCAATATTCTGAATATTGGTGCTGATCAGCACCAATATTCAACGGAATCTTCCGAACATTGGGAACACGTCAATGCACTTGACCAATCCAGTTCTGAACACGTGGCCGCCTTACTTCCACATCAGCATTTCATCACTAATATAGCTCAGAATTGCTGCCTGCGTGGCACGTTTTCATTGGTTCAAACCCGATGTGTCATAAATATACCGGGTAAGGGACACCTACTTTACAAAGTGCCATCCATTTTCAGCAAATGCTATTCCTGAATTCTTAATAACTGGATGTTATGTGTCACAGTGCAGCGAGCGGAGCGAGAGGTGCTGTGTCACATAACTCTGGTTATGTGACAGACCGGACCGAAGGGCCCGGGTCAATGGAGACTGCTGTACCAGCAGTATAAGGTAGGGAACTCTGTAGAGTTCTGCTCCGACACTTGATCTGTTTTCGGGAAGGGTATCATTTTTGTTACAGAGTTACAGTGGAATTTTAAGTGTATATATATTCTGTGGATTCTCAGTATGGATGATTTTTCAGACGCGCAGTTGGAAGAGAAGATCGCCAGAGTTAAGGCGTCACCTGAGTTCGCAGCGTATTCGGCAAAACTTGATGAAATCGTTCCGTCTTTCTCCGAAGCCGAAAAGAATCTACAATCTCACTTGGCAGCTTTGGTCCAGGAACGGCGCAACAGGTTGGCTAGCGGCACAGCGACCGCAATCCTGCAGACAGTAGGGGCGAAAGCGCCAGAGAAGAGAAAGCTCCAGCGCCCTACTGCCTGGACCTCCGGCGGTTTCGTTCATACCAAGCAAGGAGGATCGAAATCCGAGGACCTTTCTTGCAAGCGGCAGTTCGACAAACTGGACAAGGCCGATGATGTTTTCTTCGAGGTCAAGCAGCAACTGGAGGGGCTCGAGGCCCCTGAGTCGATCACCGAGGAGCGAATTGCGAAAGTCAAAAAAGCGCAAGCAGCAATCGAAGAAGGTATGCTCTGGGCCGAAGAACAGGCCCAAATTATCGACATAGCGTTTAAGTTTGGATGGCCTACGGCCCAAGCAAGAGTTCGAGGGAGAGCCAATCGTGGCTACTGAGGAGCAAGAGAAGAAGTTGAAAAAAGTCAAGAAGGCTATAGCTGAGCGCGCAGCGAAGCTAGAAAAGGAGAGGAATTCAAAACGCACTCGCGTCAATGACAACCGGCCGTTTGCAGGCGGACGCAATCGCGTTACTCAGCCTGTTGTACAGGGTAGATCTTGCTTTATTTGCGGTTCTCCAGAGCATATCTCGCCCCAATGCCCACAGAATGGTGGCAAGGGAAAAGGAGGTAAAGGACGTTGAATGTTAAAACCGCTTCCTGCGGTATGGCGTCACTGGGTCTCCAGTGGTCGCGGAACTCCGGCTTATAGCCCGAGAGACTCGCCGGCTTCTCGCCCGCTTGAGCACGTAAAGTAATGAGAGTTTGTCGTGATGTTAATTCGTTTCTAATGGTTTTAGGGTTCGCTCCTTCGCTCGAGCTCCAACGTCGCGGTGTAATTCCGCTGTGAGGAATCTTTTAGTAACCTTCCGGCACTTTGATTGTATGTTAGATGCACGCATAATGTTTGCAATTGCTGGAGGAATCTCCCTTGTAGCCGCTTTAACTCGTTGTTTCCAATCCTTGATCACGTAATGCTCTTGAGACGCGGCGCCCCACGACGGGCTGTCAACCAATTCCTTGATTTCTTTTGGATCGGCTTCGGTTTTTCAGAGGTTAGGTGAGTTAGCTTAGTAGGTTCGGTGTGTTGCAGAATTTGTGGACTGCCCGTCGGAGTTCGACGAGGCTCCAGCCACGGAGGTCCCGGGGGTCCCGGAGGTCCCGAGGATCACAGGCAGGCTGAGGCAGCGAGTTGGCTTCTGGAGATCCTTCGCCTCCGCTTTGGTGGTGACATGGATCCTTTTCGGCGCCCCGCTCACTTGGATTGCGGCCCCCCCGCCTAGCCGGTTCTCGGCTAATGCACCTTCGGCTTTGGCAGAGGCAGAGTTTGTTACACAGGCGGTATTTGGCTTGGTTCAGTCTGGCGCAGCAGAGGAGTGGCTCACTCAGCCCACAGTGGTGTCACCGTTAGGAGTGGCTTACAGGGACATGGGCCCAGATAAGCCGCCTAAGAAGCGGCTTATTTGGAATGGCAGGTATGTCAATTCTTTCATAGTAGTCCAGAAGTTCAAGTATGAATCTCTGGCTATTGTGAGAGACTTGCTTTTCTGGCAGGGCTCTCTCTGGTCTTTTGACCTGACTTCGGGCTATCACCACGTAGAGTTGCACCAGGACTTCCACACCTACGTGGCTTTTAGCTGGCAGGAGAGGTTCTATGTGCTTAAGGCTCTGCCTTTCGGTCTGGCGCCTGCTCCTTACTTCTTCACCAAGATCACCAATGAGCTAGCTGCTCGGTGGAGGAGGCAAGGTGCAGGCTTGGTTCACTACCTGGATGATTTTCTTTTCATTCAGAGACCTTCTGGTAGACCCTTTGCAGAGGAGCAGGCGGCAGTCCTTCGGGACGTGGAGGACAGTGGTTTCTTGGTCAACCAGGAGAAGTCGGTTTTGGGTTTTCAGCAGTTGATTGAGTTCTTAGGAATTGGTATTGACTCTGTCAGAGGGGTGTTCTACGTGCCCCAAAAGAAGTGGGACTCCTTTCAGGCTCGAGTGACAGATGCACTTGGTAGGCAGTGGATCTCTCCCAGGGAGCTCTCCAGACTGGCGGGGAAGATTCAGAGCTTCAGCTTGGCCCTGGGTAAGGTGTGTCAGATGTTCTCTCGGGAGATGTACTTTGAGGTTGAGAGGCACACCGCCTGGGACAAGGCCATCAGGCTTACAGAGGAGGTGGCAGAAGAGCTCCGGTTTTGGCTTTCGGTGCAGAGGCGGCAGTTCGAAGCCCCTATCTGGCCGGTCTTCTTGGCTTTCAGAAATAGGATGTGGACAGATGCAGGTGGCACAGGCTGGGGAGCAGTCCTGGAGGCGGTTACAGGCAGAAAGAGCAGGTCGCCAGAGGTCACTTGACCCTAGCAGAGCGGGAGGAGTCCTCCACACACAGGGAGATGGTGGGCTACTTGCAGGCCCTTCGGTCCTTCTCGGGCTTTGTGGAGGGGGGTACACTTAAACTGTACACAGACTCTCAGGCAGGCTGTCAGATTTTGGACAAGGGCTGTAGCTCTAAGCATCGGCTGCATCGGCTGGTGGTGAGCATCTTCTGGGAGTGCACCCGGCTGGGGGTGTCACTCTATCCCGTGTGGGTGCCTCGGGAGCTGAATGCTCAGGCGGACTATCTGGCAGGCATCTAAGATGGGGATGTCTGGCAACTGAACCCGTATTGGTTCAGGCGGCTTGACGGACTCTGGGGTCAGCACACAGTGGACCGCTTTGCCACAGACAAGAATGCTTTGCTGCCTCGGTTCAACAGCAGGTGGTGGTGCCCAGGCTCGGAGAACATTGACTGTTTCTCCCTTACAGACTGGTGGCTTGAGAACAACTGGTGCAACCCCCCCTTCGGCTTGGTGGGTAGGCTCTTGGAGGTGCTCAGGAGGTTTTCAGCGGTGGCTACTATCATTGTGCCGTACTGGACTGGCAGGCACTGGTGGCCCATCCTCTGTCCAGACGGGCAACACTTTGCACCCTTCGTACGGGACTGGAGGGAGCTCCCCAGGGATACGGCAGAGGCTCTGTTCCTGCCTAGTGCGGGCCGGGCTAATGAGAGAGCCGTGGGCCCACCTAACTTTAGGGTGATGGCTCTGCGGGTGGAATTTTCGGCATGAGCAGGAGGGCATCTAGACTCGGCCTTCTGGAGGCAAGTGGAGGTCAGCCCTAGGGACCCCTTGGAGCAGGAGCTGCTGAGGAGCATGAAGCTGGACATGGTGACCACCAGGGCAGTGGGCAATCAACTGGTGTAATAGTTACTTGGGAGCATTCGGGAGGTTCTCCAGGTGGTGTGCAGCCAGACAGCCACCGCGGGAGTGTTGCCCTGCATTGCCGGTGACAGTGGCATTGTATCTGAGGTTCGTCATGGACAGGGCAGACACATACTCAGTGGTTAAGACAGCATCGGGGGCTATCCACGCGGTGCATGACGTGGCTCTGGTACCGAAGGACCAGAACCCCACCAAGACGGAGCTGTGCAAGGCAGTTCGGGAGCAGGCTCGGAGGAAGTTCGGGCTAGGTGTGAAGAATAGGAAGGCAGCCATGCCCGTCGTGTTGTTGGCCACCGGCATCAGGATGTACCACACAGACAGCAAAGGCAGGTTCTCCATCATCAGACTGACAGTGGCATGCATGGGGTCAGTGATGTGGGCGGGATGCCTGCGGTACTCGGACATGAAGATGATCTGGGTTGGGGCAATGCGGTTCTATCCGACCCACATGGTCTTTCTCCTGACATCCAGGAAGAATGACCAGTACTGTGAGGGTGATGTGGTGTACGTGGCCCGTGGAAGGAAGCATTTCTGCCCAGTGGATCTCTCAGAGCGGCTTATCGGGGCGGGGCAGCTATCCGGGTCAGTGAACCTGTTCCAGGGCTGGGACGGCAGGAAGGCCGTCAGGGACCCTCAGGTGCCTCTGAATGGCAGGCACATGGATTACCACGCCTGCAGGCGTGAGGTCATCAGGATGGTGGCTGCGGGTAAGACAGAAGCAGAGACCATGGCAGTTTTTGGGACCCAGAGCATGAGATCTGGTGGAGCCACAGTCGTGGCCCAGAAGGTGTCATTCGCCGAGTTCATGCGGCATCCGGCATGGGCACTGGATGACCCAGGCAGCAGCCATGAGGTACATCCAGCCGTCCACCGAGCAAAGGGTGGCAGTGACAGCAGCAGCTGAGTACTAGACTGCCGAGCCGTGCCGTAGCACTTGGCCGAGACCGACGTGCAGTAGCCTGTAGCACTATGTGCTGGCCAGTATGTGTGCCTGCGGGCTATTATCTATTATTGGTATTATTACCTGCTGTATGATCTTTGTTTTGTCTCCGTGACATGCATCTTGCTTTACAGGTGTGATTATTGGGTAGCTAGGGTAGATAGGGTAGCTAGGGGGGTCCGTAGGGTAGGTGTGTCACATACAAGGCCCGGTATCGATAACACGATAAGTCCGATTAATCGATTAATCAGACTTATCGTTATCGATCGATAAGTTCAAACGACTTATCAAAAATATCATTATCAATCGATAAGTTCGAATGACTTATCAATATCAATCGATTAGTTCAAACACGCTTTTGCAATCGATTAATCGATATGTCGCGTGCGTGGTACATATCGATAATTGTGCACCGCTGTACAGGGCGCGCATTGTTTGGAATCCTGATATATCATGATATTTCATGATATATCGATCCAACCAATGAACTCTTGGATATCGTCAATCCTAAGATCAAAGATGGGAGCGCAACCTACACTTGGCCTTCGTATAGACGATACATGTAGGGGGTAAAATCAGAGGGACCACTAGTTCCGCAGCTGCATTTTTTAAATCGATGGGTCGTGGTCGTGGAAAAGGGCCTAAGCGCCAGAAAACCGACGAGGTCGTGTTGCTCGCTCAAGGAAAGGGGCCCGGGAAGAGGACGCAGAAGAACACTTTCGACTGCCACGGTAGCGACGACGTTGCTGCTGATATCATGAAATGGTGGTTGGACGAGCACAAGGAGAAGTTGCCAAATAATAATAATAATAAAACATTTACGCTAGCAGAAGGGACAAAGTCCTGAGAGTGCGGTAACCCTGCAAAGCAGGCTAGTGAAAACACTAGGGGCTACTCCCTCTACTATAGCGCGCCCACAAAGGGGCTCAACCCACTTTTCAGCAGGGTGACATCTAGAGAAAAAGCAAGGTGCTAAGCAAAAAACTCTAGAAGGTGGAGAAGCAGCCATGGCCGGGTGAGTGGAGGGGTGGCTGAATCTGAGCGGTGGGGAGGGAAGTCGAAGAATTAAGGGGGTATTTGGAGACGTTGAGGAAGGGGGTCAGTGGTGGGCGGGGGAGAGGGGGGGTGGTGGGGGAGGGGAGGGGGGAGGGCCCCTCCCCTAGGGGACGGGGAACCACCTTATATTGCAAGACTTTTGAAAATTACTGCAAAAGAGTTTGAAGAAAGTCGTTTGATTGCTGCACAGCTTCTGTTTCTGTCATGGTCTCACTGCTCGAGATGTCAACTGTATGCGGGTCAGTGTTTAAGGTGGTGGGGGTGTTTAACAGAAACAAGTCTCGCCTATTTCTGGTGTGTTGCCTACAGATTCTTGAAAGTTTTTTAAGGAGAGGTTTAATCTTGCCACGGGGAACACCTATCGTGTTGAGGACAGTACCGAAAAGAGGAGGGAGGTACCCCATGAGTGTAAGTGCTTTGGGCCATTTCACGGTGCTAATGAAGGGCTTAGAAGCTACGTTGGTGATTGTCGTGTCATGGTGACCGCCATAATAATGCTCAGCACCATTCTGATGATAGGGGGGGTCTTGAGTGGGCCATGGGCACAACGAAGAAGGGAGTACGTTGTCCCTTTCGTTCAGAACTTCATTCCAAATATCAGGGCTAACTCCAGTGTATTCTAGTCTCCTCTCCGTGACTCTGGACTTAGGGAGGACATTGAGGAACCATCTAGCAATCTTTTTCTGTGTAGGCCTCCAGTCAAAGGCTGGTTGAGTATCGCTGGGTGCACTGTCTATAGCTATGATAACGACATCCGAGAAATCATCCTTATAGCATCCGCCACCTGGGAGAACGTAGGGGTCATCACCCGTCCAATAACCATGTGGGATAAATGGAATAGTGTTATGCGGGAATCTGAAAACAAGTTTAAATCCTTTATCAAACCATCTTTTTTGGTTTTTGGGAGACAGTGGAAGAATCCATGTTCCTGAAAATCCGGGTACAGTGTTGGCCGCTTTATGTCCCATTTCCAAGGTAGTCATAACCGCCGAAGATTTGCCCTTATCCTTTCCATCAAAGGGGGGATTTCCGTAAACTATTCTGCCAATGCCTGTTAACGGGTCCACGTAGGCATCCCAAGCGAGGCCATCAAAACCGATTTTCCCATGATAACAGAAGGGCCTGAGGGCTTTTTTCATTCTAGTGGTGGGTATGCATCTTCTCGAGTAAATTCTAGGGTGGGCATTTAGTGGGTTGGAGAAAAGTTCACAGCCGTTTTTGTCAAGGTTTCTGTCATCCACCAAAATATCTAAGAGGCTTCTTCTTATTGCATAGCAGTTTTTAGGGTCTCCCGATTCAAACTTACATGCATTGAGGGCTTCATGGATATCGTGTGCCCTATTCGAGTACTCCGCAAGTGAGCATGGGACTGCTTTGTTGGAAAGGCGGTGCCAAGCCAAAAGTTTCCAAAACTCTTTCTTTTGAACATATTGAAGTTCGGGATATTTAATTGTTCCCTTAACATGGTCCACTTCAGGCTTTGCGGTCACAGCAATGGTATTCTTTTTTGAACTTGATGGACGGTACATGCTAGCTTCCGGGAGAGCGTGTAAGTATAATTCCTCATTCATTTCCTGTCTTAGGTCAGCAAGTGGAAAAGTTTCGATGGTTGTGTTCTGATGTATGTGGTACCCTTTCCAGGGTTTAGTAGTTTAGGTTTTTCTGAGATTTCTTCAGCGATGATTTTCCTTAGTTCGATATCTTGGGTTGTTCTAAGATTATATAAACTATCATTATGTCCTGGGCATTCAAGTTGGATGTGTTCGAAGGTGCATTTTGTATTCTGTTGGCAGTAGGGGCAGTTTTCGGACCCGATTTTCCCCAGTTTAAATAAGCGTGCAGGAGAGGCTTGAAGACCCAGGAGTTCTCTACTTCTAGAAGCGGTGAAAGCTTTAGGCGTCATTTTGGAAATATCTTTGGTGGGGGCGGTGTTATTCTCGTTGAGCATTCTCAGATGCTTCCCTTGGGACTGTAGGGTTCTCCAATTATGATAGTGTGAGAGTCGCTGAATTCTTCTGATGTGACTACGTATATCGCCTAAAATAGGGACCTCAAAAAAGAATAATGAGAAGGGTAGTTCCTCGGCAGGGTCGTAGCGGGAAATGTCAAAACAGCCCCCTCTGAATGAGGCTCTTTTAGCAGTACGGTCCACTCTGTCGTGGACTTTGTCATTATTGTGACCCCTGATCCATTTAAGGATGATTTTACTGTGGTCTCCTTCACTGTAGAAGCCAAGTTCTTCTAGCAGTAGGCGAACAGCCTGCACATCTCTGCGATTAGCTTCACGTAGTTTGTCCCGAGCACTCATGGACCTGCCATCCTTTGTTACCGCAGATATTGCTGCCATAGAGTCAATGGCATGTACCATTGGAGTAATAGATTTGAGGAGTTTCTCTTTTTGTTCTGTGAGTAGAAATCGCAGTCCCGCAATTTCAGCAGATGTGCTACTCGGGTTTTGGATATCCTCCTTGATAAGGAGCCCCTGTGCGGAGAAAGTTCTTGAGGGGGGATATTCATCTTCCGTACAAGTGGCATCCCGTTGTCAAAGTTTTTTATAGCATATGCTGCCCCACTGCATGCTGTTTTCTTTCCAGCAAAAAGGGAACCATCGCTTGCCATATCATAGTCTTCCATTTGTTTGCTCTTTTCGGCGTTGGAGGTGGATTCTTCTTCCGAGTCGCTGGGGCAGCTGTATTCACTTTCTTCCTCCGCAGTTTTGTTTTTCATTCTGGCAATAATGGTTTCATACTGTCTGTCTGAGATGTAATCATAGTGTGAGTTGATATCACTAACTGTAGCAAGGACAGAAGAGGGCGGGTCCATATGGTCATTATATTAAAAAATAGAACCTGTTGGAATTAGGATGCAACCGTCATTGGTGATACTATATTCAAAGTCGTATTGAAGACTGTTGGTACCTTTGATTCTGACAAAGACATTAGGGTTTATGGCATTGTTACTGTATTCTGTATATTGTATTGACATGGCCTCTAAGTCAATATTGGTAATGTGAATAAGAGAGATGGAATTTCGGTCACCATTCCCTTTCCAATGAAATTCACCCGTGTCGGGGGGTACTATGTTGTCTCTATATTGTTTTTTGACATATCTAGCCTGTGGGTCCAAATCTACGGGGTTTTGAAGCATTTCCTTTTCGATTTCGGTTAGCCATCCAGGGGGTCTACTGCCATTCAGCCTGAAAAAACATTTACTTTCTTGCCAGTTTTTTAACATTCCACCGCAAGGAGTTAGAAAGGAACCTGTGTGCTTGAGGTTGTATTTTTGTATTGCGGAGGTAACATTCCTCGACATGTAGAGTTGTCTGGGAAGGGTGGTGATTAATGTATTTTCACCCGCTTCATTTTCAGGGTAATTTTTAGAGTCAATAGCGTATCCAAGTTTTGCCATAATGTGACCTGTACGCCTAAACCAGTTAAAACGTTTGTCTTTAGTATGGCTGTAGGTTGCATAGTGCGATAAGGGGAAACCCGATATAACATTTTTACCCATTTCGTTGTTCATGTTTTGAATTATTATTTTAAGCCATAGATTGCTATTTCTACGGTATAGTGAGATGAGGTGGGGATCAGTGATACGGTCCGTGTGGTTGTGTTGCCAATATTCGTGTTCATCCGCAGAACACAGGGTGTTCATAGTTTCGGTGATACACGACGCGGTTACAACATCAAAGACACTATCAATACCGTACCCGCCTTGGCAGACTGCTGTCCAGATTATTTGGTGATTGGTGTCAACTGGGCAGCCCAAATATTTAATTATAAACGAAGCTATCATTTTGTCTAATTCAATTGCGACATTCTTTGAGGAGTTGGCAATTGCTGAGGTAACTTTAAGGGGGTATGCCATCCTCGGAACTACAACCGCATTTATAACATATCTTAGCTGGTGTAGAGTCATGTGTTGCAGTTGGATGGATGTGAGAGTAGATTTAAGTCTGTCGATAAGGATTTCCGCCTGTTTGTCCCATTCCCCATTTAGTGCAAACCATACTCCGAGATATCTGTTTACCTCTTTGCTGTTGGAGAAATCGAGGAATTCTGGTGACTCAGGGGGTATCCATTTCGAATCAATGGAAGGACTTGGGTCATTTGTATTGGGCTCCAGGTGACCCCCTGAGATGAGTAAATCATCGGACGGGTCATATCGCGTTACTGTTTTGCCCTGAGGTTTAATGCGCTTTCTGTAAGAGTATTTGGATTTCTTAACATTGATGGGAATACCAATGAAGCTCATAAATTCATTAACTACACCTAGCATGTCTTGAACTTCGTCTTTAGTTTTCCCCACGAGAATGATGTCATCACAAAAGAACCGTGCAAAGATATTTAAAGTGGTGTCCTTTTCTAATAGGTTTTGGGAGGGAGGAATAACATTATTTCCTGGTTTGTCTGGTCTATGGCGTTCCGAGTTCAGTTCATATCCATATGTGGATCCTGTCGGGTTTACACCGTTTGCTCTTTTTGCTAACCAAATTGCCAGAATGTCCATAATGGCTACAAACCTAAGTGGGCTCAAAACTTCTCCCTGAGGGACTCCACATTCTAGGGACCATTCATCCGTGAGGCCTTCTTCAGTGAGTACCATTCTAGAAGCATCATTGGTAATGTCTGAGATGATGTTGATTATTTGTGATGGGAGTCCCAGCTTTCTCAGCGCTAAATTGCTCATCCAGAATTCAGCTCTGTCAAATGCTTGTTTGAGGTCCAGGTAAACTACGTGAAGGTCTTTGTCGTATCTATTGGCATCCGAAATTACTTCATTCAGAATTTGAAGTGAGTCATCTATGTTTTTATTCGGAAGAAACGCATCTTGAATGGGAAAGAGAATGGGGTGAGTGTTAAGAATTGTTTTGAGACGGTTAGCAATTATTGTGTTAAATAGTTTAAGACCCGTTTCCAACATTGTGAGGGGTCTAGAGTTATCTATTGTACATGGTGCAGAGGGATTTTTAGGGATTGGAAGGATGACTCCAGATTTTGCACTCTTTGGAAATTTCCCAGTTATAAGGATGTGGTTAAAAAGTGAGACAGTAACCTCTTGAAAATTTTCTGGGCCCTTGATCCACTGCGAGTATCTCATTCCTGAGGGTCCTGGTGCTGTGGAGATACCACAGTCCGAGTATGCTTGTTGGAGTTCTTTGTGCGTGATTTCTGTCAGTAGTCTAGCAGCGGCCGTATCGGGGATTTTGGGGCTGTCCTTTAGAATGTCAGTGAGCCACTGTGGGAGTTCATCTGGCTCATTCGGGTTAGTAGAAAATAGTTTTTTATTTTTGTATTCATCTAGTGTTGTGTTTAGTCTTTCTGTCTTTGTCTCAGGTATCTTTCCATCACTACCTGGGGTAGCGGCTGCACCTTTTTCAGTAGGTTTCATCTTTCCCATGACTGTGTCTAGAAACCTCGAAAGGTTAGTTGAGAAAAGATGCTGCAAGGCTTCCTTTTCTCGGAGATTGCGTCGTTCAATGTCAGTGTCTCTGCTTTTCTGAAAAGCATTTCTGATTATTACATAATTTTCATGCAGACGTGATCCCCATGTGGCTGCCGTTTCATTGTGTTTGGGTTTGAGCGAGGCAAAAGGTAGCGTGCGGGCAGCCTTTTTGGCTTGCTTAGGAATGTTGCTTGCATGAGTTCTCGTGTCCAAATATTTGATGATGCGGCGTACTGTGTTTAGCCATTTGTATATGTAGTTAGATACTGCTGATGGTTTTTCAGACCTCCCAGCTATGTTCAGATTCTTGGTGCCAAAGGCGTCACTTGCCGCCTGATGTGCCAATTTGTGCAGGGTATCCCATGTCGCGTCAGGGTGCATTTCCTTGAGGCCAGTGCCGCCGTTTCTAGTTGCTTCCGATCCATTTTCCATTTCGAGTGTGTTATGTAGTCTTTCAGTGTAAGACACCCAGCCTGTAGCGTATTGGAATAAATGGGCGGTGCAATCTATTTTTTCCGAATGCATCTCAGATCCGTACAGGTTCCAGAATTTAGCAGGCATATGGGGTTGTAGGAGAATATTCCAGCTGGTCATGTGCTCATCTGTGTTTGATTTCGTGATTTTCTTAACTTCCAGTGAGCTGAATGACAGGTGTCGTTTGAGATAGGCATTAACATCTTTCTTATTTAAAAGGTGAGGCGAACCTATATGCCAGATGTTATCTTTGTCGTTATGGCCTAAGTTGAGACCACCTTCCGGCATCCCCTTTCCTCTAGAGAGTAGGTGAGCTGCATGCCATGGGCTATTAAGGTGAATCCACCATTCCTTGGGTTTGTTGTGCCATTTTAGACATTGTTCTATATTGTCTGCCTCTTTATTTTTAGCTATGAGCTTACTCACTGTAATGGGGCTGCCGTCGATATTATCCCGTTTAAGATCAAGATCAGTGGTGTCACCCTTAATGGTGCTGATAGCGGTTCTAGCTTTGTTTTTATTGATGCACGCGTGCACAAGTTCGTTTGTGCTGTATCCGTTTGCTTCGAGAAGTCCTACAATATCTTTCCTGTTTATTTTCCTTTTTGTACCCTTATTTTTGTTTGTCATTCTAATTGGGTACCCTGGGTACTCATCATGTGTGGTTTCCTTGGCACCATTAAATCTAGGTGTTGGCAAAGTTGTATCGGTGGAAATCTGCGATTTGGTGTCGATGTTAGGGAGCTTAAATTCAGCCCATACTATCCCGTGGTCGGAGATGATATAAGGGTTTTCCTCCGTCCATCCTGTTTTAACGGTCATTTCTGCCATAGCTGTGTTGGCCATGATATGGGTGAGTTTTGCTTTTGAGTTTTTGGATATGACATGTGTGAAAATTTCCGTGTTTGGATTTCGGTCCGTTATCAGTTCATTGAGTGAGCATCTGTCATTGTTGAAATAGGTTAAAAGATGCTTATTCTTTTCGACATGTTCTTGATACGACATGTAATTTCCACCTGACACCCGCTGATTTGGGGTAATGGTGCAGTTTTTGTCACCTATCTCTACGTAGGCCTTTTTTGGATTATTCCCTGCCCTACCTGCCCAGTCAGTAAGTGTGTCATATAATTCCACTTGTTCCTCTACTAGTGTAGCATCATTCATATAACCGCTGGCTATGTAGAGCTCAAAACCATTATTTCCTGAAAATTTGGTCATTACTGCTCTCTTTGCATCTCCATCGATTGTGGTGACCGAGGTGGATAGTGGCAAACTCTTCGGATTCCATAGGATCATGGAACCAATGGAAGCTCTCTCATTTACATGAGACGTGCGAAATTGGATTCCTTTTTGTGTCATTAGGGTTTTGATTAATGCAAGGTTTTCAGTATTTACCTTGGTTTCTGATATACATATTATATCAGCCCGTCCGTCGATTAAAAGATTGCAGATTGTTTCTAACTTGATTAAACTGTCTTTATCTTCTTTGTGGTGTCGGAGGCCTCTCATATTCATACCCATTATAATCAAATTGTTAGAGTGTTGTGCTAGTTGTAGTTTAGTGAGTCGGTCTATTTCTTCTGACTGTCTCATGGCGTTTTTGTGTTTTGCTTTTTGTAGTATGCATCTGCCATCTGCGTCATAAATGTTCTCTATATCAAAGATTTTGTTTGTGCATTTGGTTTTACGGATTATTCTCTTTTGTTTATGAGAGTGTTTCCTGCGGTATCCATATGTGCGGGGTTCACAGAAAGGCCTTCCTTTGCCTGAGGTGAGGTGATTATAAGCAGTGTGAATGGATTTACAGTCTTTGTGCTCAGAATTTGGCTTTGTTGGATGTGCATCAATTTTCGGAAGGTGAGTTCTCAGTGACTGTCGTATGGTCGAAATGGCTTTGTTATTTTCGTGTTTGATTATCCTGGCTTCTCTGCCCGTTTGTGGTAGAATTCTAATGTTTAGGTTTTCAAGTTCGTATAGTAGGTCTCTGTTCAATTGTGCTGCTGAGAAGAATTTAGTGTTGTGCAGGATGTGACAGACTTTGTGGGCTAGTGTAAAATTGAAAACCCCCATGTTATTCGGGTGTACTCCCAGTTTCAAGGTTATGCGGTGCACCCTCAGGTCTTGAGGAAAAAGTGTGGAAATGTCTTTCTGGTGTTTATTGTCAGGGATATCAAACTCACAGTGAATAATTTGTCTTTCTGGAATGATGTGGACTGCAGTTGACCATATGTCCTTAGCCACAAGAAGATGAATTTGAATGTTGGTGTTATCCGTGTTCGAGGTGTGATGATATTTCCTATGCGATTCGATGGCTTCTGAAACTATTGTTTCATTAGTGGTGTGTGTCTTCCATTTCAGTCTGAAAGTTTCTATCAGAGTTTCTATCTGCTTTTTAGTTGTGGCACCTCTGCGTGTGAGGATGTGGTGGGGAGGTAAGGTCATATTAGGGCCGCTGATTGCGGCGTCATTTCCAGCGTGCTCCAAGTGTTTGAGCTCCGATGTGTTGCGGGTATTCTTTACCTGCAGCCCTATTTCTTCCCTCATTTCTAATCGGTATTTATGTATTTCCTTTTGCATCGTTTTGTTGCCATACTCCCCAATATATAAATCAAATTTTAGGTACTCGAAAAATGAGGTCTGGTGCAAGCCTCTGTTCCATTGTGCCCATCTGAAGGCGGTTTTTGCTACCCATGTGCCACAGTTGTATGTATCTGTTTGAAATGTTTCCTTGCTAGTGGCGGTTGTGAATTCATTATATTCTGTAATGGTTATGAAATTTTTTAACCAGGTTTTGAGTGCTGCCTCAATCATATTAATGGTTTCTCTTTCAGCTTTATCTCCAAAGGGATCATATATGTAAGCTTCTATTTTCCCAGGTGATGATGAGCGAATCATTATGAGACGCCAATGTATGTTGTCACACACGCCTATTTGTGTGTGGCCATATTTCTTGAGTCTGCTATTAATGAGTTGTGTGAGTTTTTGGTCCTCCCCTGTCATCTTGAGCATCATGTCTGTAAGGTCCATAGGGGCTATGGTACTCGGGTCCCGTATTTTCATTGCATCACCAACATGAGTTGCATTTAACCACCCCTTTTCTGAAAGGAGTGATTCCGTGGCCATTGTGGTTTCAACTACTGCGTTATCTTCGGTGCTTGCTCCACCGCTTAACAGCTGCTCGGGTTCCGAAATATTATATTGTTTAGTATCGTTATCCTTCTTGTGGTGGGTTTTATATTTCATTATTCTTGAAGGTAAATTCATTTTGGGTTTCTTTGCAGTTTGAGTCCATGTTCTCTCCCAAAGCCATGCCGTTTTGGGGTTTCGAATCATGTATTTCAAGGCGCTCTTACTTATCCCTTTGCAAGCCTTAGGTCTCTTGTGGGCTAGGTGTATTATGACTCTGGGTCCCGGGAAATATTTTTTAGGGTTCAACTTCATTCTGCTGAGTTCCGCCATTATATGAAGAAGCATGATAGTGGGCCCGTAAGTGGTTGTTTGCATTTCCGCTCGTGTTTTAATAATATTTTCCTCACATCTCAAGAGGTGTCTCATTATGTAATATGTCATAATTATGCTGCCGCTTATGTCTTTATCTATTTTTATTTCCATTTAAAATATATTTCGGCCTGTGCTGGGCTTACTATAAGATACATATCTTGTGTTAAGTTAGCAGCCCGTATTTTGAGGTAAAATGCATTCCATTTCAAGTTATTTGGAAGCCGCGATAAGTTTACCATAGACCGCTTAATGTTAGTAGCAGGCCTCATCGGGTCGTCTATGAGTTTGTTTAAGTTTTCTTCAGGCCATATCAGTTTAACTATGAGCCGTATTAATTTACCTGCAAACTGTATTAAGTTATCTATATGCGGTTTGAAGGTTGCAGTAAGCTGTATAGAGTTATTTGCAAGCCGTATTGTCACACTAACGAACCAGCATTTATTGTTGTCAAAGAAACTAGTTAAGTTAGCAACTTGTTTAGTGACTTCTGTGTATATATTTGAGTCGCTGACAAAATATATATATTGTGTTAAGTTAACAAACAGCAACGGGTAAGTTATGCGGACTTTATGGTAACGGTTTCCAGTGCTTGCATTGCCGTATCGGTTCAGGCAAAAAATGAGTTTAGCTATATTGTGTGTTGCTTTATCTAACTGTTTTCTGAAGTTATCATAAGTGTAGTTAATGTTAACGGTATGTTTTGGCAGACTATCAAACTGAAAAATATGGTTTCCATGAAAGCAGTTTAAGTTAACATACAGTTCCGTGTGGTGCACAGCTATGTGTGTATAGTTGACAGGCTGCTGTGTGAGGTTTTCTAGCTGCCCACTACTGCTGACATAAATTACCACACAGTAATCAGGTTCAGGGAAGCAAACAGGGCTGAGCGGTTTCTTGGAATTAGCACAGTGAACAGCAAACAGGCACGTAAGAGAGAACATGAGAAGGAATTTGAGGCTTGAGACAACTCTAATGGGATGTGTAAACAACTTTACCATATCAAGCTGTGTCAGGATCTATCACCTGTAAAAAGGATGGAGCTAAAAAAACCAGGATCAAGACCGATTGAGAGAGTGTTGCAGCTGTAACAAAGAAGATTGGCACCTGAGTTTCTGCAGTTCTTTGACAGGAAGGAATGTTTAGAACCTATCTGAGATGTCAGCACCCCCACGCCTGGCAGCAGTGGCAATCTCTTCCCTTCTCTCAGTGCCTGAGGCGTGTTTGTAGGCGGGGCTCTGTGATGTAGGCTCAGACTTTCTTTTCGCAGCTCTTGCTCGATTCTGTTCCCACCGAGCGGATGCCGCACCACGTGATCCTGTGCCCGAGATGCCTGCCGAGGAATCAAGACCCTCGCCTCTGCCTCTGCCTTTTCCTTTGCCCTTACCTTTTGTCTGGGAGTCACAGATGCTAGACTGGTGGCCATATCTTTGGTTCAATGGAAAGCACTTTCGGCACTCCCACGCACTGCACTGTTTAATGTAAACTATCCCCATAGGATCGAACACGTATTGAGTGGGAATGAAGTAAGCTGAGTGCTCGGGGTTTTTAGGATCGAGAACCGCTGGCTCAAATGAGGGACCTAGTGGAGGTCTCAGGATTGCATAGAATCTGCGGACGAAGCGGGTGCCACCTCTGATGTCCTCACTGAAAGATTGCACGTACACAATTCTGCTGACAAATTCTGAGAGGACTGTGCCGTTGAGAAATCGTACAATTCTGTCCGTGGAAACCTGCAAGTTAGCCGCTGCTGCAACAAAGCTGACGTTGAATCTCACGAGCCTGTTGGATTTCGGTGAAGCGACGTAGCGGTGATCGTCAATGACAAAAACTGCCTTCTCAAGGATTGCTCTGGCCTCACTTTCCGATTTAACACGTACTAGAATGAAGGGGTCTTTGTTATCTACGGTCTCTTTCTCGGGCCTATCTAGTCCTTTGACAGAGAGGTGAGAGATGTCAAGGCAGAGGCGCTCCAGCAGCTGAGTAATTTGACGCGTGGCTTCCCGGATCTCTCTGTCAGAGAATTTACTGCGGTCACCTTTGTTCATACGGTTAATTTTGACAGTTTGTATGAAGTCCTCGTTTGAGAGATCGCCCTCGTGCCCTGCGACCTCTTCAGTTCTGTTTCCGATCTCAGCAACATAATTCTGTGCGCGAAGGATGGCCGTTGGGTCGAAATCCCCAGATTCCTCGTGCTCAACGAGTGTGCTCTGGTAAATGCCTGTGAGGTTGGCACTGCCATACCCGCCTGTACCGCAGACAGAGATCTCGTGCCAATGCCGCGCGTTAGTAACTATAAGAGTCACAATTAAACAAAGAAATCGCGCTGTGTAGTTGGCAATGTGAGAAATGTTATACGACATAATGCTCACTGAGGGTGTGCGTCCTGTGAGACGTAATGACTCTCTATAATGACAGGTAGGGCTCGCGAGTAATGGCGACACTCAAGCGGTTAATTTCTCCAGGACAGTAGCCAAAAAATAATGGAGGAAGACCTCTCGATCCTTCTAATGTTTTTGCTTTGTTTGTTTCTACGCTCAGATTCTCAGCTTCGATGTTCGCCCTTTAGGGCGAAGGCTAGCCTCTAAAGTATACAAAAAATAGCGCTCAAGTGAGATGCGTGAAAGGCAAGGCGTGGAATGAAGGAATGCCAAGGGACTATCTATTTTTTCGTACATACCTCTATCTTCAGTGTCTTCCCACTCTTCTTCCTCGTTTTGATCTTCTTCTCCCAACTCCAAGTCCACAAGTGAGGGTGAGGCAGGAACGAAACCAGGGGGTGCTGACTGCGCTGTTCTTTGTTCTGCGTTCTTATGCAATGCTTCCAGTTCCGCTACTTCCGATGCTGTAGCCTCCAGGACCGGTATAAACAGGTCATATTGAAGGAGACAGGAAATTGTGTTTGAGATGTGTCCTACTTGAATTGAATCCTTAGTGAACGCAACTATTTTCTCGACTCTAGCTTTAACTGAAGGCTCGCTGATTGAAACGTCCTCACTGGCTCCCTCTCCTGTGATTGTGCACAGCCTTGGAAGGTACTTGACAATGTGCGCGATGTAAGAGGTCGCGCGGCTGTTTGTGTTGATGTTACCAAAGAAATGCTGTAGATTGAATTCCTGTCCGTGTGTCTCGAGAACTTTGGCTTTGAAATGTTTGAAGATGAGACTGGTTACAATTTCTTTGCCTAAGGCGTTCACCCAGTCCTGAATCCTTCTTTGAACTTCGCCCTCTAACTGTTTCGCGTACTCAAATTTCTGTGAGAGAGTTTTGATGTTCGCTGGCGCTGACTGTGGGGGAGCAGTAACAACTGATTCTGTGCCACTCATACTGAAATTTGTCGTAAGTATTAATGCAGTAAGCGCTATTGCAACACACCCCAGCACAAGAGGTGAATTAGCTTTGAGAGGCGTCGGAGTGTTTCTGTTTCAATGCGTTTTCTCGCTTTGTTAAGGTATGGGTTCCTCACTGGGGAGCGAACCCCCCAGCTTCGCCTTGTTTATGGTGTGTCCCTGGCAAGCCAAGCTTGCCGGGATTTCTTTCGCATATTACATATCAGGTAAAAATGTAAGTAAACAACAACTGTGAGTAGGGTTTGGGCGCATACAAGACATAGTGAGTCAGACAGAGCAAGATGGGAGTCAAATTATACCTTAAGGTCGCGAAAATATTTCTAAAAAACTTCTAAAAACTAAAATATTAACGCATTTTTATTGTGTAAAAATTGCGTTTTTAAAGGTAAACCGCCTCGAGGGCGGAGAAGTTTTTTTTTTGAAGTGCCAAACATATGTTTAGGATGGCACGCCAAAATTTAGCTCCCCCTACTAGTCCAGCTGGGGTAGAACGCACATTTAGTGCATGTGGGCAGATGCATTCAGATTTACGCAAGAGTGTGAGTGAAGGGACCCTAGAACATAGTTTAATGGCATCTATTAATACCTTGTAAACTAATTTGTTCTCGGATGTGATATCAATAGGTATCAGGTGCACTATCGATAGTTATCGTGATTAATCGGGCTGGCTTTTGTTATTCATATCAATCGATAAGTTGGAATGACTTATCAATATCAATCGATAAGTTGGAATGACTTATCAATATCAATCGAGTAGTTCGAATGACTTATTCATTGTTATTCGATTAGTTCAAAAAATCGCGATACCGGGCCTTGGTCACATAACTGGATGTTATGTGTCACAGTGCAGCGAGCGGAGCGAGAGGTGCTGTGTCACATAACTCGGAGCGGACCGAAGGGCCCGGGTCAATGCAGACTGCTGTACCAGCAGTATAAGGTAGGGAACTCTGTGGAGTTCTGCTCCGACACTTGATCTGTTTTCGGGAAGGGTATCATCCCACCTCATTGGCATTATTATTTACGTTCGTTTTCATTCCGATATTGCGTTGCGGGTCCGGTCCCCTTTGCCCGCATTACTATTTGCACTAATAATTCTTAGTTATTAGTGCTCTCTGATACCCTATCCGTGACATGCATCTTGCTTTACAGGTGTGATTATTGGGTAGCTAGGGTAGATAGGGTAGCTAGGGGGGTCCGTAGGGTAGGTGTGTCACATAACTAAATTGACATGCAATTACCAACCATAGAGCCCTACATTAAGCTCATATGCACTCATATTTCTTCTATTTGGCTCAAATGAGTGTGTGTGCTAGGAATTGTCAATTGATATGTTCCCTTGGATAAGAGATTTATTTTTTCCCCACCTGTACGTTCACGTACCCCCTATAGATGATACCTGAACGGTACCAGGGTCACCACCATCCGATCGGCTAGAGCGTCTAAAAAATTCCGCCGCGCTAGTCCTTCACCAAGGACTAGATTTCAGTTTAGTCCTTCAGGAAGGACCGTCGGGTACTAGCCATCTATTCTGAACACGTGCCATTATTGTATCTTGACTCGAACGGATAATTGTCACAACTTGTCGTTGAATACTTACTAAGCGATCATCTAAAAAAGGGGTTGGCAAGATGGCCAACGGAAGGGGCCTTTGCCTTGTCGCCCTGTTCGGCCTCGCATCAGGTAAATGCGGCTTTTCGGGGAAGGCGCAAACAGAATGTGCAACGGTGATAGAATTAACGAATGATATTGGTTGGCATACTTTGCCTATCATGCGAGTGTCTGCTTGCCCTGGAAGTCAACCGCGTTTTGTGACGGTCAACCTTCGGTGTGTCATAGTAGTGGTCGAGCATCCGTAAACAACCGTTAGCACTGGCTGATATACACAGGCTTCTGATCACAGCTTTGAGTTCAATTTACCCGACTTTACAGCACATGTGTTAACATCCAGTCTTAGGGATGTACATGTCTCTCACGGGATATGTAGGTCAACGTCCACCGAATAAGCCGAAGCAGTCACTTCACTTTTTCGTGCAGGCTGCTATGATTTGCATGTCTTTGCGTGCTTATGTGAAAGACCAAGCCCTTCATGACTTTTTCTAAGTTTTTTTGATAGAGGTTCCAAGCTTTCAGGTTAGTCTCGGAGTGCGTCATATGCTACGAATGAAATCACGGAAGGCCGGCAAGGGCATGACCTCAAATTCGTCAAACTGATTGTATATGCGCAGGATCCCGTTTCCGCTACGGTGCCCTGTTTTGGGAGCCTACTGGAAACGTTCGGGGCTGGGTTTACGGTGACCAAGCCCAGGTTGAGGTGCGTTCCGGACGGAATGTTTCCTTGAAATATTTAAGTTCTTTCTTTATTTTTGTCTCGTTAATTGTTAAGTCATCCTTATTTGTTAACAAGGAGCCTGTTCTTTCTTTTTGCAGTTTACTTTGCGGGCTGCATTCCGCCGCGACTACGATTGGGGCGCTAACTTTGGCGAGAGGGTGCGTAGCCTTTTTTTATGTACACAATGACTGCGGACCTTTGTGACCGAGGACCGTTACTAAATATCACTTTATGGTTCTTTTTGCTCAGTGGGCGCAAACTAGCTCTCAACACACGCAGAAGACTTTTTACGGAAACGAGTACTTCTACAAGGAATATATTACCACCAATCCTGGTTGCGATATCAATGCTGGTGCCAACTCAGAAGAACGGGCACTGTGTTTCAATTGCCCCACTGAGGTGACGGGCATCGACAGCACGGGTATCGATGCGACTGCTGTCGGATGTGTGAATTCGAAGCCATTCTTCGACGCTGCCCCAAATGCATCCGTCGACCTGAACGTTACCCTATACGATGATGTGAACAATAATGGGATCTCAGGGGAAAGGTTTTATATTAGATTCCCTCCCAAGAAGCAAGACTACCCGATTGAGGCGGAGATTGTTCAGTGTCCAGAGTAAGTTATACTCGCCATTCCTCACGCACGCGCGCTTACAGTGAAAGCTTGTGGGGCGCCCACTACCCTACGTATACGTGTATAGCAAGCTTTGGGGTGTCTAAGATGCTGTGTGGTGTGACTGCATTCATGGCATAACCATAACCATGGCCCGACGGGTCCCAAGCATCGACCGTGAACCTTTTGGGGGGCATGCCAACAACGTCCGCTTACTCCGTTACCCAGGGACAAACAACTATTGTTGTTTTGGTGATGATCGGTCGACCATCGTACCATCTTTACATGTTGTTTTGCATCTGGGTTGAGGATGTTTATGCGTTTGTGGTATCTTGTCACGACCCCGCCTTGCTCTTGATTTGCTTCTCATATCCGCTGGGATGATGATGGGCTGGCTTTTGTTAGCTGATCTCATGCCATTCAGTGTATAGCAAGCTTTCGTCACTTGTCAAGACCAGGCTACAACTTCCCTCCCACACCCAAATGTTTTTCAAGGTCTCCTTTGAATTGCAGGCTTTTTGCTCACCCCCACTTCAAAGCCCCGCGCCTCCCACAGGCTCAAGGATATTCACCTTTTACAAATCAGACAACCTATATTTCTTTGTGTTCCTTCTAGGAACCGGGAATCCGTAGTTTCTTATTTTCCCTCCATTAGCGCACGTTAGCTTCACCAGTTGACTGGTTGTCTGCTGCCTGCGTATACACAACGACGGTGACAAAAGGGACAACCTGACCTAACTCTTCAGAAACTGGGCGTGTTTTCAACTGCTGTCGGGATGTCACGGGTTGATTAATTCATGATATCTCTCTCCTGGTATGCGAATAAATCTGCCTCTTCGCGTAAGGGCTCTGTTATTTTCCCAATTCCGAGTTGCACACCTGTTTTTATCTTCCTGGTGTTCCCGGTCAGTGTACTCTCGCGAGTGGACCAGTCGCTTCCGGGTCTTTCCTGAACGCGTCTTTTGACTAACGACCGCAGCTTGATACAGTTCCGTCCATACTATGACTTATTCTGTGTCACAGATGTCTGTCACCCGGCACTTTTTCTCAACACAGGAGGGAGGCTCATGAGGATTGGACTTTCCCCATGCAGTATGGGGGAGTCCAGATCTCTCCTAGTTTCACCCCTTTCCCTGAGTGTCCTGCCTGCATGTGTCATTCTATCATCTGTCATTTCTCCGACCGTCCGTCGGCGATAGCTAAAAGCATTGTCATATGGTTTTTTATCTATCTTAGACCTGAGCGAGTTCTGTGTTCCCACCTGCGGTTTTCCATTCGATATATATATTATTTACTATATATCTCACCGCCCGAGAAGTCCCATTCTCATCAGAGGCTGCCGGTCCAAGCCGTTTACATACTGTATTTATTTCCCGGTGACTGACTTTTTTCGCGCCGTCTGGTGCACTGCAGTCCCTTCTACTGCGATATTTTAATCCAAAACGAAGACGGCACATGGAGGGACAACCGAGAGCAAACGGACTTGTGCAGTGCCTACATCAACAATTTTGACCGTGATCCCAACAAGTGCGCTCCCTGGGCTGAGGTTTACGGTATGTACCTTGGCGACGACGAGGGAAGCTCCGTCGAAGTCGAGATGTCAGTGACGCATGTGGATCATACCGGGAACCCCATCGTCGGTAACTTTCTGATCGGCGTTGGCCGCTTCACCCACTACTATTACGAGAACACGGCTACACCTTACACTGCTTACTTCACTGGTGGTGACCGGATTTACGAGTGTGCCGAAGGTGTCATGGACGAGTACGGTCGGTGCTTAAACGACCTTGACCTCATGTTGAACAATAACGCCGAAGGCCGCTACCGCCTGGAGTCTGAGGTTTGGATTAAGTCCGATATTGCTAACCGCTCGCCTATTATTTCCATGATCCCGATCCTCCCCGTTCCCCGTCGTCAAGTACCATTCGAACGTAGCAAGTTCCAGATTGCAGCCTATGATCCTGATGGTGACACCCTTCGTTTCCGATTCGGCACCACACGTGAAATGGGTGGTATCATGCGTTCTAAGAGTTCTGCCTTCCCCCACAACGAGAACGATCCCCCGGGACCCATCCTCCCCACTGTGTTGAAGTACGGCCAGTTCAAGTGCGACACCGAAAACAAATTTTACAAGAAGAACCAGACCTGCCCTACCGATCGTGTACCCACCCGTGTCCCTGGCGTTGATGAGTACTCCTTTGATCCTGACAGTGGCGTTCCTGGGTTGGTGGAGTGGACCACTCACGGATACACCTACCAGTGGTGCCCACATAAACAAGATTACTGCGACGACATCCGCCAGGGCTTGTATAACATGATTGTTGCTGTGGAGGACATCCCTTCTAACGAAGTCATCTTGCAGTACACTCAAGAAGGCGTCAGCCCCGAGAACGCTTACATGTCCAAGTCGATCGTTGACTTCATGGTGTACCTGTATGATGGTCCGATGGCGATATCGCGAGGTATGACACTCTATAATTAATTCTTGTTCTGAATTCCAGCGTCTCCAGCATACCTCTGCTCTTTATGTTCTAGGACCGAAGCAAATTACCTTACCTTACCTTACCTTAAACAAGCAAACCGCGAATAGCAGAGCGGGATGGTGACACTGTGATGACACTCACACTGTGTCAGCGTCATCTGTCAGTCATGAACTCGTGATCGAACTGATTTTATATATAACCGAGTTTACAGTTTTTAAAAAACTGTGTTTGACCTTTCGCTTTGTAGTCCTTTATTTCACTCATCACTGCGCTGTTTGTATCAGATTCTTTGTAAAAATACAAAATACAAACGAATGATGAGATGATCGAACGATCAGATTCAGATGGCCTTCAGGTGAACAGGCCTAGCGGAGATCTCAAAATTGAGATCGACCAAGCCTAGTACCCTTTCAGTTTCACTGTTTCTTATGATACGGTCCAATCAGAAAGCCCGCAAACAGATACAGCCAGATTGTTTTATTTATATAGCATCATAGCTTTATTGCCAGGGACACTGTCAGAAGGCGAGCGATGTCGTACCCTTTGAAGAAATCGGACTGCTAAGCCGAAGGAACTGCCTGTGTGGGGCGATCGTGCAACCGTCTCAGGTGACACGCAAAGTATCTTGTGTTAAAGTCGAGGAGCATCCCATGAGAGGCACCCCCTGCTACCTATGTGGCACTCTGTATTTTTAGGGCATCGCTTCCAAGGACTGTGGAGGTCTCAAGCAGCGAAGTCGGAAGCACAACGAATCTAGAAAGCATCATATGATAGCAGACCGATACAAGGCTCGAAGCAAACCTTCAAAGAATTGGTTGTACGCTTAATTCAACACTTTTACCCAGCAATCAACCATAGGATGCTAGGACTTCATTACCAATGCCACTGGGGCTGGTGGCTTCTCTGGATGCTGCTAATGGCATACTCCGTCAGTTCGCAAGGTATGACATACAGCTGTCAGTGCAGGAACTCGACTTAGTGTGACTGTTGCACTCTGAATAGGTGTTGAAGAACTCACGTTTTCAGTGTTTGGTACTGTCAACAGCGGAGCCGGCTCCGCCCTTGTGGAGCCTGAAATTATCTGTCGCCATCGTAGACGGGTGGGGGTGGAGCCTGGATAAATTGTCAGAGGTCCTTGGAAGCTTTCGGGCGGAGCCGGATCCTAGATAAATTGTCAACTCCGAGGTCCGAGATTTCGGGCGGAACACGGAGCCTGGATAAAGTGGAGGTCCCCTAAGATTTCGGTCGCGGGAGCCGTCGGAGCAGCCTGGAAAATATTCTTGCTCCGTACACGGATCCCGGGTTGGACCAGGGTTTTTTTCTTTCAACCCGACGGGTTTTCAGAGATGGATTTTCAAGTTGACTGGCTCCGTTGGAGACGGGTGGGAATGGAGACGCCGGGGCCTCGCCTTGGATAAATTGGAGGTCCGAGCTTTCGGGCGGAGTCATCGGAGCCTTAGGAATAAAATGTTAGCTAGATCCGAGATTTGGGCGGAGCACGGAACCTGGATAAATCGGAAGTCCAGCATTTCGGATGAAGCCAAAGTTTGGAAAATATCCCAACTCCGACGACGTAGTACACGGATCCCTGGTTGGACCCGGCGGTTGTTGCCACTGATCCAACTTCGGTGTTTGGACTCTGGATACTTAATTGCAGTGGCTGGCGTGATTCGTTGGTAACAATCAAGTCAAAACTGTCAGCCTCTTCTCATAATAATTAACATATACACGAGAAATGTGTTATTCAGCTGTCTCCTGGAAGATGCTCTGTACCCATGGGCCATGCACTCCACCCTCGTGGCAGCCACTGTATGCACGTGTTGGACATCTGGGAGCTCTTGTGCAAAGTGCGCTCATGCACTGAAAAATCATGATGTTCCTCCAAACCCAATTGGCAATACCTCATGTTCACTCATGTGAGGAGCCGGAACGTCGTAGGATCCGGGAATTTCCAGCAGCTAGTCTTACAGGAATATGCAGTCTGATCCGACAAGTTCTAATATATACAGGCTCCTACATGAATATACAGGATTCTACGAGAATTCCCGTTCGTGAGTGGTTGTGGTGCACTCCGATGCTGTAACTGGTTGCAGTTGGCACCGACCCCTTCAATGACATATGCATCATATATATCCTCATCAGTGCAGGATCGCATCCTGTCTCCCCTTTTAGTAGGGTCCGAAGGTTCCGGTGTTTGGACATTTTAGTTACTAGGATCCTGCCTTCTTTGGACTCATGTTGCTACTTTCTGCTTTGGACTCCTTGAACTAATTTGAGTTAATACGCTTTTTATTCAATTTTCTCCCCAAGTCGACCCTTACCCAATGATAGATAGGCACCAACATTTTTGGGCTCTGTAAAGATAACATTATAATCAGGCTCACGTTCCCAAAATATTTGAACACTGCGGCATAACTTGATCACTGGTAGAATTGGACACACACGATCGGCACAAGCACTTTGGCGTCGAACAAACCAAGTGATCACATGTCTGTATCCAAGTATCTTGTCTGCGGTAGCGCTCCTTTACTTTGATGGTCCCAAGGTGGGCGTGTGTATGTGGGTGCTTATTATTTGTAGCCCCAACAACCTCAAGCAGTCCAACCATTGCACCTGTGACGAATACGCCGTCTGAAGGTAGCTTTCTGCCTTTACGTTTATCTCGATCTCTCCATCACCACCCGGCCTTTTATTTTGGTTGGGTTGTTATTGTATGTACTATCCCCTCACCGTTCCCATTGCATAAATCTCTTGTGGTTGTTATTGCATGTCGAGAAAGCAAATTTCAAGTCAGCTTCGCGTGTAATCTCTTTAATGTGCAAGGACCCGTGTCACTACTATTGATCTCCAATGGGTGCGATGTACTTGGGCACCGATCTTTCAAAGGTGCAAGAAGCCGTGTCCGTATCGATATCCAAAAGGTACAAGGAGCCAGGTCCCTTGTGATCTGCTAAAAGTGTGTAGAGCCGTGGCTTTATGTCTCTGCCCCCACACCTCCCCTATTATAAATCCCCTCAACTGCAGCCCCCCCTCAGCCCTTTTATTTTCCCCTGGTTATCCATCTACACTCCCCTTACATCCTTACGACATCCCCGTACACCCCAGTAAAAACCCCGGTATCCCTTCCGGCATAACCCGTACGCCCCCGGCACATCTCCTAGTACCCTTCAGCAAGCAACCTCGTCATCCCAGCAAATTTGGTTTAAACCCAAAGCAGGCCCAAGCACTCCCATCCCCAAGGTTCGCCATTACTAGCACAGGCGTGCGCATACCGTGAAGTCAATTTCAGAACCAGCAAGACCATGCACGGTCGGCTTGTGCTGGTAGAAGTGCGCCGTAAAAGCTGTCTGGCGCGCTCATGCTAAAATCGGCGTGCATATATATGCGTGCAGCGCGCTTATGCCGCGACATATACATATACATAGGACTCGTCAAACGTCCTGTATCCATATCACAGATAATCATAATTTGTTCTATGAATATATTGGATTGCTCAAACAGTCTGGTACTATTCTAAGGTCATTAACGCAGACTCGTTAGTTGGTATAATGTCTAGGTCATCAATATTCTATGTATGAATATATTGGTTTCCGCGGACGTTTTGGAACGGTATCTATGTCATCGACTCTCTATGAATACAATCATCGTCGTGAGGCTCAGTATGTCCATCGATGTATCAACTCTTCATGCAGTGATGACTCTTTCCTTTATTGTTTTTGCGGCCTGCAGCCCATCCTCCACCTCCTTCCTCACCGCCACCATCCCCCCGTCCGCCCCCTCCGCACCACCACCACCATCACCATCACCACCACCACCATCACCGGAACCACCACCATCACCACCACCATCACCGAACCACCACCATCATCACCACCACCATCACCACCACCACCATCATCGTCGGACGAGCGATGGTCGGCATCCTGGGCCTCTTTAGGCCTGACCTCCCCGCGGTCCCCCCCGGGCGTGCGTCGCAGACGGCGAGCACGGCGAAAGGATGCAAAGTGTCAAACCTTGGTCTAAGCCAAGGTCCGAGGGGCAATACCCGGCCGGCGGGCTGGGGATGCGCACGGCCTCCTTTTTTGGAGGTCCCCCTTGAGGCTCGCAGTGTGGTGGAACTGCGGGGCCGGTGTGCGTGCGGCTGGAAGGGACTCACCTGTCCGGGATTTTTCCAGGGGACCTTGGGTGAGGACCTCCAGCCCCCCGTCTCTCCGGGGCGTCTTCACTTGGCGCAGTGGGCGCGAGTGTCGATGAGAAAGGGGGGCATCCGAGAGCACAGGCTGCAGGGACAATCTTCAGCACGGCGTGGATAGTTTCCCTGTTTCTCTGCTGGACACCAGGTACACCGCGGCAGGTCGCCGGTCAGGAGTACCTGGGAGGTACCCGGTGGCAATGGCCATCGGGGCATAGGAGGGGTCCTTTTTCCAGCAGAGATTCATACTCACACGAGCGCCACTAGTGTTGCGGGCTTGGACCGTGGCCGGGTGGTGGTGCCCTCCCAGCGTTTCGACGCACCCCAGCTTTCAGCCCCTCCTTGAAGAAGATTATGATTATGAGTACGGACGATGAGAACGACGATTTGCCGCCTATGGGCGGCGCGCTCCCGGTGCCTTCTCGGAGAGCACAGCGGTCGAGGAGTGGTGGTGCCGCGACGGTCAGGAACTCACCCATTGAGGTGGGCCGTACGACTGGAGCGGCACGTGGCGGTGATAGTAGGCTGCATGCCGGGCGCGCGAGGCGGACGATTGGGCAGCTTTTGCGGCGAGCAGCAGATGAAGTTGCAGGGCCTGGTCCGGCACTGGTACCCAGTGCCGCCCCCACTGGGCCGCGGACCCGGGCCCAGGCCAGGGACGGCCAGGAGGTGCAGCAGAGGCCGCGGCGGCAGCAGTGGCAACGGCAGCACCAGCACCAGCAGCGACCTCACCAGCGCCAGCACCAGCAGCCGCACCGGCGGCAGCAGCAGCGGGGAAGTCCGGCAGGGGCGGCTCTGGCGACTGGTAGTGTGGTGGGGTCAGGTGGCAGAAGGACGACGAGATCGGTGAGCGGGGTGGCAGGCGGGCCAGCTAGCCCAGTGGCGGTGGATGGGACAGCCTCGGTTGGGGTGGCGAGAGGTGATCAGCCGGAGCGGAGGCGAGCGCAGCGACCGGCAGGGGCTGTGGCGGACGAGGGTGTGTCCGGCGGTTCACCCAGGGCTGGCGAGCGAGCGGGGAGACAGCCTGGTCAGGGCGCGAGGGCTAGAGAGGCACAGCGGCGGACGCGCTCGGTGAATGACATGGCTCGGGAGGATGAGGTAGCTCGAGATGTTGACGGGCCAGATCATAGCGGAGGCCTTGACGGAGGAACCCTGGGGTCTCCGCCGGTGCCTGAGGGGCTTGCGGGGTTGCTCAGCTCGCCGGTCAGATCGGTGGGAGGCGGCTTGTTGGACTGGGGTGCCTCCGGGGCCTCGGAGGAGCTGGGTGCCGTCTTTGGCTCTGTGGGGCTCGAGTTGGAGGAGTCCGCCGTGTCCTTGGGACTCGCTCTTGATCCTACTCCAGATGATGCCCCTGCGGTGGATGAGCCGGCTAGGGTGGATGCGGGCTCGCCGGCGGGCAGCGCTGCGAGTGAGCGAGCTGTGGAGCGGTCGGGTGGGCCCCGCCAGGTCAGGAGCTTGCCCTCGGGGGTGGGCTGTGCGGCCGGGGCGGTGGGCGGGACGGCGAGCAGCAGTAGGTCGACGAGGAGCACGGCGAGCAGGGGCAGGCAGCGCAGCAGAATGGCGGACGGCGACGGGGAGGCTGGTGCGGCGGCGGCAGGTGCAGCGAGGACCGATGTGGGGACGACGATGAGGGTGACGAGGTCGGTGAGCAGAGCTGCAGGGCGGCAGCAGACGCGAGTGCCTGGAGACGCTGGAGAGGCGGTCGGGGTGCCCGGCGGCACAAGCGGAGCTGGAGGACGAGCCGGCGGGCGGCCCAGGCGGGCTCGCTCGGTGGAGAGCCTGTTCCGGGGGGGCGTTGTTGGGGGGGTGATTGATGCCCACGTGGAGGCGGTGGCTTCCGACCCGCAGGCCGTCTCCTGTCCGGACACCGGTGGAGGGGGTCTGGATTCCCCGCCATTGCCGAGTGGATTGGTGGGACTGCTTGGGGTGGAGAGTCCTGCCGTGTCCTTGGGGCTCACCTTTGATCCTACGCCGGGGGCTGCCCCTGATGAGAGGGAGCGTGCTGAGGTGGCTGTGAACTCGCTGGTGGATGACGGTGCAGAGGAGCGGGCAGTGGAGCGGCTGAGTGGACCGTTTGGCGCGCTCAGTTCTTCGGCCGTGGCGGTGCCAGCCCGGGGGCTGAGTTCTTGGATTGGGCCGCTCTTCACGCCGGTGGACGCGCAGTGGTGCGGACACGACATGACTGAGATGCCCCCCTCGGGGGTGGTGGACCGAGAAGGCAGTCCGGCCACTTACTCCTGGCTGTTCTGCCCCATGATCCTGGATGCGGTGGGGTGGCCGGAGGCCTTCCCCAGCCTGCCCAGGACGGCCAGGTGGACTCAGTTGGCTAATGCGCTTGGGCAGGCCTTAGCGGAGGCGGGCATCACCCTGGACATTGTGGGGGGATACGTCCTCGAGGGGGGCCCTGCCCCATTCCACATGACGGCCGAGAGGCAGGAGCAGATCATTGGCATGGCTGGCGAGGCGGGTCAGTTGGTGCAGGCTTTCGGGCTGGAGGTGGTGAGGCAGGCCGGTGCGGTGCAGGGTGGCAGGCCGGAGGCCGTCGGCGGGGATCAGGAGCAAGAGGCGAGCTGCCTTGTGGGGTTTGCGAGCAGTCAGGGATACCAGCGGCCACGGGGGAGAGACCTGGTGGGTCGCAGATTGCGGTTCATCTATGCGTCTGGTCCACGGGTTGCGACGGTTACCGAGTACCAGCCCTCTGTCAGAGGTCGGGGTCTGCATGTGATCCAGTGGGATGACACTGTTGGGGACTTCACAAATTTTGACATCTCGAATAGCCGCGTCCCAATTGAGTTCCTCTCGGCAGATGGTACCCAGGTTCTTTGGCGGCACAGGAGAGCGGAGGACATGAGGGCTGAGGGGTCTCGGCAGCGGCTGGCGGACCCGGGCGGGCCTGGGCGGCGGGCGGGTGACGTGCCGCAGGCCGCTAGGGCGTTGGCGGTTGAGGCCTGCGAAACGCCTGTGGTCGAGAGCGAGGCCGCCGTTGAGGTGTCGGGTACCCCGGGTGGAGAGTTTGCTTTGCTTGATGCTAGTGCTCTTGAAGCGCTCCTGCGTGGTGAGGCTGAGGGTGCCGGCGCCTCTTTTCGCCACGAGAGTGTCCTGAGCCGGGACCTCACTGCTGATGAGGTTGATGGGGTCGGTCAGCACCTGCGTCCCCCTGAGGTGGTGAGGCTGCATGAGGGGCGGTGGCACCTCGCTATGATGGTGGACGAGGATGAATTTGACCTCGGCAATGGGCTCGTCCAGGGTGCTACGGTGTCAATGACCTTGCGGGCGGCGTGGGATGCCATGCGGGAGGCCCGGGCACAACTTGGTGATGACATCCACGGCCCGCTACCTGAGCGTGACGTTGTGGTTGAGGAGCTGGCTCTGGCGCCGAGTGGCTTGAGTGCGAGTGAAGCGGCGACCGCCCTCACGGCTTTTCAGGTGCAGGAACCGGAGGAGCTTGGGGATGAGTGCTACATTTGCGGGCAGGATTGGGAGCCGGGGCAGGGTGCGGTGAGGTGGCCGTGCTGTAGGCGTCCCTGCACTCATCAGATCTGTGGCGCAAGGTGGCTGGTGCAGCGTGACTCTTGTGGGTTGTGTAGGGCTTCACCGGGGGAGGCGATGAGGTCCAACAGAGCGGCACAGGCGGACTTGGCTGCTAGGCGGGCGGCGCGGACTGGCTGGGGGCCGGAGGTGGTGGGAGAGGGTGCGGCTGTTATTGGCGCAGGCGGGGGCAGTGGCGGCATTCCTGGACGGCCTTTGGGTGTGGTGTCCCCAGTTCCTGTCGTTGTTGCTCCGCGGCGTGCGGGAAGGCGGAGAGCTGCGGAGTATGACGGTGACCCGCCTCCGGGTGAGATGAGCCTGCTTTCCGGTGCCCGGTCTGTACTGCCCGAGTGAGCCCCAACCCGACGCGGATGTCCCGTCACCTGCGGCAGCACCACGAGCCTGATGACTATGCGTTGACGGACCTTTCGGCCTTTGGGTGTGCGGCCTGCCCGAGGTGTGAGGTTGCCTACGCCAGTGGTGCGCCCCTCACCTCCCACTACTCGACGTGCTCCTCGGTGGTGGAGGCAGGCGAGGGTGCGGGTGGAGAGGCGGGGCCAGGAGTGGCTAGTCGGGTTGGTGGGACACCTGGAGCCTCTCGTGGCAGACGGCAGGGGGCTGAGGTCCCGGCTGACCCGGTCGTTCCGGACGCCTCGTGGGAATGGCTGCGTGGGCTGGACCTGGCGGAGGTGTTTGCCTGCCCCCTGACCACGGCTAGGCATGTTCCCAAGCGGGCGAGGAACCAGTTCGCAGAGGCCATGCGGTGGGTGATGCGAAGCCTCGGTAGTGGTGATGAGGACTTCTGGCGCCTTCTCGGTCTTGCTCCGCGGTTGCTGCTTGGCTCGATTCCTGAGGCCAGGAAGAAGTCCCTCCCTGCGGAGGTGGTGCGCGAGCGGGTCAGGCGCTTTCTTGCAGGCGATTGGGAAGAGCTGTACCGGGTGTCGGTTCCTTCAGCTCCGGCCTGGCCAGGGCGGGCTTCGGAGGAGCGGGCCTTTGCTGATGTGGTGAGCTTGGTGAAGGAGGGACAGCTCTCGAAGGCGGTCCGGCGGCTTGACCCTGGTGCCCTTGCTCCCCTCGTTGAGGAGACATTGGAGGCACTTAGGGACCTTCACCCGGCTGGGGACGGCCTTCCCGGCAGAGTGCAGGCTGCCCCGTTGGAGCTTGAGGAGGCGGCAGTCGAGGCTGAGTGCAGGCGTCTTCCAGTGGCCTCTGGGCCGGGTTGCTCCCAGTTGAGGTTCGAGCACATCGGGGTCATCTTCGGCGGGGGTGATGGATTGCCTGCCATTAAGCATGCCTGCGAGCAGTTTGTGGGGGACAGAGTGCCGGCGGGTGTGCTGCCATGGATCATGGGTGCGAGGCTGGTGGCTCTTCTGAAACCTGGCGGTGGGGTGCGCCCGATTGCGTGCGGTGAATCGTTGCGGAGGCTTGCGGGCAAGGTGGTTTGCAGACAGATGCGGACGAGATGGGCTACCTACTTCAGCCCGCCGCCCCGAGAGGGGGCTGCCTCTTCGGCGGCTCAGCTTGGAGTGGGGGTGCCTGGTGGGGCGGAGGTGTGCGTGCACACGGTTCAGGCGTTGCTTGGGGCGGACCCCTCGTGGTGTGACTTGGCACTTGACTGTAAGAACGCCTTCAACACGGTTAAGCGCAGCGTGATCTACAAGGAGGTCAGCGACAACTTCCCGGAGCTTTTGGGTATGGCGGAGAGCAGCTTCAGACATCGGGCTCGCCTTGGGTGGCAGGGGGCTGATGGGAGGTTCAGATGGGTGGAGTCGGCGGAGGGTGCCCAGCAAGGTGACCCGTTGGGCCCCTTCTTCACTGCTGTTGCTTTGCAGCCGGCCCTCCAGGCCACTCTGGACGAGCACCCGGACGTTTTCATCATGGCGTACCTCGATGACATTCACATCATAGGGCCGCCGGATAAGGCCCGGGCGGCGTATGGCACCATTGTCCCTCTATTGAGGGCTGCGGGGCTTGAGCTGAATGTCTCGAAGAGCACGGTGTACAGCCCTGCCGGTGCTTGCCCGGAATTTGCGGACGTGGTGGACGGTGGTGGGGCGCCAATGCCGGGGTCGGTGACTCCCTTGGACGGGGTCAAGGTGCTGGGCATACCGGTGGGGTCTGACCGATGGGTCGCCGACAAGTGTGTCGAGATGGCTTTTGCGGCCGGGGCCGTCCTCCCTAAGCTTGCCCGTCTGGATGATCCTCAGGTGCAGCTCCTTCTCTTGAGGTTCTGTGCCCATCCGCGCTTCATGCACCTGGTCCGGGGGGTCCCGCCCCACCTGCTTGTGCGGGGGGCCCTGGCCCACGATAATGGGATCCAGGAGTGCCTTCAGGAGGTGGCGGGGAGCCCTTACCCGCTGGGAGAGGAAGCGGTTGCCCTCAGCCAGTTGCCTACCCGGTGGGGAGGGCTTGGTCTCTCTTCGGCGCAACGCCTGGCCCCGGCTGGGTGGCTTGGGTCATGGGCCCAGGTGTGGGGGCGAATGGTGGTCTTGTTCCCGGCGGTGAGGGATATGTTGCCACACCTTGGTGCCCCGGAGGATTCAGAGGTCGGAGAGCATCCATTGGCGGCGGGTATGGTTGCGGCGATGGGGGACGTGCGAGGTGCGCGAGCTCGAGTGGTGGAGGCTTTGGGTGCGGGGCATCCCGTGCCGGAGAGCTTGAAGGTGCCGGAGGAGGCGCCGGTTTGGGGGGGATTCGGCTCAAGTCAGCCAACGCGTCAGAAGGAGCTAACCAATTATCAACATGGTTCCGACTGGCTGCGCTTGTTTGAAGGGGCGAACACCTCTGTCCGGGCCCGGTTGCTCAGCCTCTCCCGAGATGGTGCTACGGCACACCTCAATGCTCTCCCTCATGATGGTGGATTCCGCATGCGGCCCACTGCTGCAGTCATCGCGTTGTGTCTTCAGCTTGGGGCTTCGATTCCCCTGGTTCGGGAGGTCTCGGCTGTTGGCACGGGTAGCTGTGCGTGTGGTGAGGTTGTGGACGACTTTGGGTACCATTACTTGGCTTGCAACAGACGGGGGATGTTCACCTACCGGCATGATGCAGTCCAAGATGTTCTTTATGAGATGCTGCGCAAGGTGTTTGACCCGGCTTCGGTGAAGCGCACCCACGTCTATCACAGGAGCTATTCCCCGCATTGGAGGCCGGACATCACGGTGCTCAACTTTGATGGGCGGGGGAGACACCTGGTCATCGATGTTGCGATCGGCTTTCCTTGTGCCCAAACACATGTGGATGGGGCAGCTCGCGTTCCGTTGCACACTGCAGCGGCGCTTGAGCGGCAGAAGGCTTACACGTACGGAGATATCAGTCCGCACAGGTTGGTGGCTTTTGCCATGGAGGCCTTTGGTGGATTGGGGGAGCAGGCCAAGCAGCTCTTGCGGGACTGCGCTCGCAGGAGGCAGGATCGGTTGGGGCCAGAGATGGCTTCGGCGACGTGGTCTACACCGACATTCGAGTCTTATTGGGGGCAGAGGATCATGGTGGCGTTGCACAGCGCACAGGCCTTCGGGCTTCACGGCAGGGCCCTTGAGGACTACCCTCAGTAGAGGGTTTCCCTTGGTAAAGCTCTTTTTACGCATGGCCTCCCTCCACCCCCTCTTCCACCACCTCCTCCACCACCCCCATACCACCGCCACCACCACCACCGTTCCCACCGTCATCGGCACCACCACCATCACCACCACCATCACCATCACCACCACCACCATTTCCACCGGCACCACCATCCACCACCATCACCACCACCATATATATCACCGGCATCACAATCACCACCATCACCTTCTCCACCTCCCCCACTACCTCCATGCCCACCATCCCCACCATCTCCTCCCCCCTCACCTTCTCCTCCCACCCCCTCACCTTCTCCCCCCTCACCTTCTCCCTCCCCCCTCACCTTCTCCTCCCCCCCCTCACCATCTCCTCTTCCTCCCCCCACCTCCCCTCCTTTTCCTTCCCCCATGACTTATCCACCTTCGCCCCCATCACCTCCTCCTCCTTCGCCCCCATCACCTCCTCCTCCTTCGCCCCCTCACCTTGTCCTCCTTCTCCCCCTCATCATTCTCCCCTCACCTCCTTACCCTACCCCCCTCTGCTCCTCTTCCCCCCTCACTTTCCTCTCCTCCACCGCCAAGCCCCCCACCCCACCTTCCACCCCCCCCTCCACCACCATTCCCTCCGCCTCCTTCTCCCCCACCACCCTTGCCTCCATCTCCTTCTTTCCCATCTCCTCCTAGCCCGCCACCAGCTACATGCATATCCCTAGGCAAATGCTCGTCGACACCAACATCTCCTCCTCGTTCACCTGCTCCTCCGCCACCGCCACCGCCACTCGACACCGTCTCAGTTGACTCGGTCACCGCTGCGTGGCTCTTTTCTGGACTAGATATCTCTGCATTCAATGACGCCTCATTCTACTCCTCATTCACTAGCTCCTTTGCCTCCCAAATTGCCAACTTTGCAGGGGTGGGGACCCTTGATGTCGAGATCGCTAGCATTGTGAGTGGCAGTGTCAGAGTTCAGTCTCACGTATATTTTCCCAGCACCGCAACATCCACTGCCTCCGCATTTGCCACTGCTCTCAGCTCAGACCCTGCATCAGTCTCCACCGTCTTTGAAGACACCTACGGCAACGTTTCTGTCACTGGTATCAGCATCCAAACAGTCACACGAATCTACTCGCCCCCGTCACCGATATTCCCGCCTTCTCCATCACCCTCTCCTTCACTTCCCTCTCCACCTCCGTTACACTCGGTATCCATCACCTCTGATGACAGCATCGGTGATTCAACAACCATCTTTTGGGAAGGAGAGACAACGACTACGTGTTTGTACGCCGTGTTATCTGGTGAAGCAAATAGTGGTCTCAGTTCGGTGCACATCGAGGCATTAGGACCCACATCATTCACCTACAACAGGTCATCTGTCGAGATATGTGGAAGTGACGGTGATTGCCGGCTAACGCTGTGTGGTTTTGTTTTGGGTACATACACACTCTCTGGGACTGCCACATTTAATGACGGAACTCTTGATAAGGCCATTGACGGAACATTGCATGTTATTAATGCTCCTCTGTTACCACCTCAAGCGTCTCCCTCCCTTGTTCCTCCTGCCCTCCAGTCAACGCCGTCTTCATCAGCATCTGGCTACATATCCCCACTGGTATATGTCGGAGCAGCTTCTGCTGCCGTCTTTGTGGTGGTGATGGGTGCTACACTGTACTACTATCAACGGCGAAGGAAGTCCAAAATTCTCCCTTCAGCCCAACAGGCGCACTCAAAGTTGTCAGAGCCATCAGCACAACACAAGCAGAACATCTTACCACACAAGGAAAGACCCGAGTGCGTGGCGTGGTCATCCACCGATGATGCGCGTGCTTTGCAGGGAGACGACAAGATGGCAGACATTTTAGAACACGTGGTAGAGATATCACAAGTCACCCATGTGAACGGCCTAATGACAACGATTAAAACGCCAGCCCTAGCGGACGTGCAAATGGAGCTTGACCGTTCAGGTAAGGGGCAGGAATTGCGCAAAGGATCACTGACCATAATATGTGTCATATCAGTAATCATTTATGGATTTTCACTTTGTGTTGATCAGCAGATAAGTGATGTATCCTTGGTGCTCAACCGCGGTGGACTCAAATGAAGCATACGCGCTTTCAGCATGTATGCTCATGCCAATGGAAGCTCTATTGTTGGTAACCACCATGTGAAATAGATAAAAGAATATTGAGCAAAATGGGTCATCGCTTCTTTCTCCTTCTCCGTGGAATAGCACAATCATTGAGGAAGATGGACACTTTGAACCGGGAGCACATTATGATCAGGGAAGGGAAGCATGCGGAAGATGTTGTAAAGAAGGCATATATGCATATATATTGCGCCAAGCACGGTCGCTGCCATCTGGGAAGCGCAGGACGTCATCTGCGATCCGGACTCAATTGGCAACTAATTTGTTATTTAGCCGAGGTCCATGAGATCCCATGTTGGACACACAAGACTGCGTGAGCAAGCAAGGGGTCCTGTAGCACCTACGAGACTACTAGATTGTATCGGTTGCCAACAGATTTAGGTCTCGGATTCTCCTGATTATAAGGGAAATCATGCTGACTAGGCCATTAGCACATTACTACAGTACACTGACTGCTATGGACGCCATTCCCTAACAGGAGCTCTGCAGAAGGACAGTAATCCATTGGCCCGATTGGATTTCACATCCGGATTCGTGCCTGCTGCCGAGCTTGCTGAGTTGGCATTGGGCTCCGCCATGAGCTCTTTTGCCGTGTTAAAGTCGGTGGCTGCTCTAGCTGCAAAGATCTATTACATATACACATGCGCGAATGCCAATTATCAATTGTGCCGCCGCTTGGGCGAGCGCGCAATGTCACTGCAGTCTGCGTTGTCACGCTTTGCCGCCAATCTGCATGAGGCGACCTCGAGAACACAGCAGCTGGAGGAGGAGGACTACAATCGCATGAACACGCAGCTCATCCGCGTGCTGCAAGCAATGGAGAGTGCGCACGACTTGATTCAGGCATGGGGAGGCGCTAAGCACACTTTCTTCAGCAAGCTGAAGAACACGCTGATCTCCCGGCACTTCCACGACGAGTTCGTGGAGTGTAACCAGCGGTTTTCGACTTGCCTGGCCGACTTGCGCGGCGACACAATTATGCGAATGTTTATGAAGCAGATCTCCATGCCCGATCCAAGCACCTGGCAAGCGGAAGATCAGCAGGACTCGCACACAGACCTGCAGGTCTGTATATGGAGCACGCTTTCCCATCTGCCTTCGTCGCTCATACGGTATGCCTAGCCACTTGAAGATAAGCCGTACGTAGGAGTCACATATGGATTGCACGTACCGTAGGAGATTGCCTTACTATCTTGTTGGGATTGTTCATTTGTACTCAAAATTTGTCCGACAGAAGTGCTATGGTTGCTCAGCAGATAAAGCTATTCACGGCAATTGTGCTACTACTAAGAGTCAATGTTCCCGAATGTCATTCTGCCATGGTAAAAGCATGATTGTATGAATCTGGCCCGCATTTATACATAGTGTTACAATCACTCAAATATCTTACGCAAAATTACAAAACATATAAGTGGCTGCTGTGTGAATCAACTGCAAGTCGCAATGGCGCCGTTATAGTCATAGAAGACGAACTGACGCCGTCAGATCTCACGAAGGAGCAACAAATTCTATGAACCCTTTGTCGTGTGCAGGCAGTCGAGCCAGTGGCAGAAATGGTATCAACGGGTGTCAAACATGATAGTGAGATCCGGTTTTGCTAAACCAAGAAGTGAATCGACAGACTATATTTCGGAATGCATGTGTGTGCAGCACACAACAAGATCATCACATGCTATGTGCAATGAAGGAGCGTGCACTATGTAAAGCAGGCTCCTCAACTTGTGGGGTGTGGGTGTTGTGGGTAATGGGTGTCATGCACGATCTGATTTGCCTATCGGACAGACAATACCATCATCGATTGCATCAATGGTGGAGTCCCAAGCCGAGCTGGCGGCATCGTTGGCCGCGGTTCACCTAAACGTACATGAGCTAAAATCTGGGCTGGAGGCGCACGGAGTGACCACCGCCAACTTGGAGAAGGGCTTCTTTCAAGTGCAAATGATCGTGCAATCTAGGCCACCCGCTGATGTTATTATCTTCTAAAGCGTAAGCAAGGTGGCAACTTTGGTATTACACTGTTGCTGAAGAAATCCAATTTGATATCGGTATCAAGGCTAGGAATCGATTGTTCGGGACAATTATGATTAATCGATTGGTTATGATTATCACAATCGAATCGATTTCACTTCCTCCAAAATTACAATCATTCCGATTCGATGTATTCCACAATCACAATCGAATTGATTTTACTCCTTGTACAATGACAATCAAATCGCTTTGATATTTGGTCAAAGGCACACTCTTGCAAATAGATTGCTTGCACATTCGTGTGTTCGGCGTGTATCTGTACTATTTGTTATCCCACTCCGAGCCTAGGCCGGCGCAACCAGGCTATTGAGAATTGCGCCGCGGCAAAGATTCGACTCGTTAATTGTTTATACAATTATGATTAGTCGATTAATTGTAGTTATATTATATCACTCTAAAACCACCATCACACCAAGTACAAATGTGTTGATATGACGCCGTATATTAGAGGCATCCAGGATCACCCAGACCGTGACAAACACGACGCTTATCCCGGCGCGACGGGGCCAGCGAGACCTGTGGAATGCGGTATATCATCGTGTGACTCACATATGATGCCTGCGCGATATGTATCACTGTGTCGAAGTGCGTACCGTGCAGAAACGCAATCATCAGCCCACGTCGCACACCGTAGCGGTGTGATATATATTCAGAGTTGTTGTACCGAAACCCTTCTTGCACAGCGACTAGCCAAGCTATATAACAAGGTTAAGTGTCGATATTCGATATTTCCGATAGTATCGATTAATCGAACTATTGTTAATTGTCGATAGGAAAATGGTACCTATCGAAATATCGAATATTGATCGATAGCAAAAGTAGATATTTATTATTTATCGATATCTAATTTGACGAACTTTTAAATATTGTTATTGATCGATACCATGAGAAGACCTATCGAATTCGATCGATTACTAAATGCGATTGTTTCAAATCGACGGTCATCGATTAATCGATTAATCGAAACGCATGGCGAAAAGGTACAGGTCAGGTGTCCAAACCCGAGCTGGCGCGTCGCCAACCATGAATTCCCACACACAACCTGTCATACAGGCCCGTCGGGGAATTCACCGCTGCCAACGCCCGCATGGGTCGGATTCACAAAGATGAACACAATACAAACTGAAGGAAAAACATGCGTTCGGCTGCAATGCTGTCAAAAGGTTGCAGTCAGGTGTCTGGACTCAAGCTGGCGCGCCGTCAGCCGTGAATTCCCACAACCTGCCACACAGGTCCGTTCGGTGAATTCAACGTTGCCACAGCCTGCGCAGGTCGAATTCACAAAGGTAAACATCATACAAACTGTGGGAAAACATGGGTTCGGCTACAACCTCGTCAAACAGCAAAAGTCAGGTGTCACGGCTCGAGTTAGCGCGGCTACGGTTGTGCATTCCCAAACGCCGGTCACATGCGCCGGTTTGAGCATATTCAGCGAGCAAGCCCTGCGGGGTTCGAATTCGCAAAGCAAATGGGGCAAAATATGGCACAAAAAGGCCGGTCGCATCGTGCACACGCGTGAATACTGCTGAGAGTGCCTGTAACGGTTCGCCGTCGCGGGTGTGAATTTATGATAAACGCAGCTTCGGGCTATCTCGCCGCCACGCGCTCAACGGGGAAAATGCCCCTCTGTGAGAATTCGCGAGCGTGTTCTGAATTCGCGAACGTTTTCGGACAGCTGCGGGTCTCCAGCGCTGCGGAACGGCGACATGCGTTTCTATTGCTGTGCCACGTAAAACATGCCAGGCGGCAACGCGCTTCTGCCGCGCCGGCTCGTGGATTCGCAAAACGGGCGCGGGTCTAACTTGTACTCGCAGACTGTAGATTCAGGCTCAGATGGAAGCATGAAAAGCAGAAAGGCAAACGAGCAACACAGGGGGCAATTCACAGATAAACCAAGCACCCCGGCACGACTTCGCATATACATCAGAGTGGCGTGCCGGCACTCTGGGGATCCGAACCAGACTCTTACAAACTGCTAGTGACAAAGCTCTCATGTGGATTCGAAGCATATGTATGCATATATCACATTTAATACTAGGCCACAAGAGGCAAATATCACTATCCCGCAGAATGGTTTTGAAAGGTTCGGATCTAACTTTTCGAAAGCAGGAGCTAGCTAAATACTCAAGCGAGCATAGTGGAAGTCCGTGAATGCCATTGCCGTTTCGGGTGCCCTGTGACCATTGGTTCCCAGTGACAGCGGCGTTTGGTGTCCACGCGCGCTTGCGTTTGCCCTGTCATGCACCGCCGAGACGTCATGTGTGGTCATGTCGCGATGTCACTTCGCGTGATGTCGTGCTTGACGCTCTGCGGTGCTCGCGGATCGGCAGGTTCGGCACGGGCTGGTCGCGGCGACGTCGATGTAGCGCTTGGCGAGGCGTCGTGCATGATTTATACTGGGAGGGAGATCTGAGCTGGAGGGTGAACGTGACATGCTCCGGGCGCTCGAGCGGACAATGAACTGGGGTAGGACCGTGACTGAGGGGGGAATGACATTTACTGAAAAAGGGGGTCATGGTTGGGGCGTTTGCTGACGGCTGAGACGGGCGCGATGGGGGCAAGTGCGGTGGGGTCTGACATGGGCTGCGGTAGCGTGACTAAATATGGGGGGTCCGACAGGCCTTTCAGGAGTGCCCGAGGGACCCCTTCTAAGCGTGTTTGTTGTTGTGACACGCCTCGGCGCGAACGGGCAGCGTGGCATCCTCCAGGTCGAACAGAGAAGAAAACGCGGACTCCTCAGTGACGAAAATGTCCCGTAACGCCAACACCAGACGGGCGAAAACGGAGCCGACGTTCGATTCCGTACCATCAAAACGTCCATGTTTGTTGTCGTACACCTTCTTGATGACGAGCTTGGCGGCACGCTCGTCGAAGGATTCCTTCGCCAGACGTCTGACCGCGTCGAGGAACAGTGCCCCTGCCGATTGGGCAGCCGGCGCAGCCGCAACTGTAAGAGTGGCTGGTGTAGTCGCATGTCTGGCTGCGGCATCGTCGAAAATGGTAACTAGGGAGCGGCGTGCGGTCGCAGTGTGAGATCTCGTAGAAGTGCCCATGATGAAATGACTACAGAGATAGGGTGAGGGGAATAATGCGAGGCGAGGCTAACGGTCTGGGCGACGGCTTGCGAGTTGCAGCGGGTCGTCGAGGATAAATCGGGGAAACAGCAAATAATACGCGGTCGTGTGGGACGAAAGGATGCGATCAATGTCGGACGGTGTACTAGCGACCAGAAACCGGAACAAAATCCAGCCCAACGATACTGCACGGAAAAGCAAGCTGCCAGCGCCCCAATCGTCCAATCAACCGCGCGTCCGTAACTGAGCCATACCGCCCATACCGAAAACCTCTCTAACGCGGGTCCTCACCCCATCTCAAGCGTCGGTGTTTAGCCACTCATGGCCAACGTCGCAGTGTAAAATTAAGCGTGCGTGGGATCAAACCTGTTGAATATATCAGCTGGACTGTATATTCGGTGAGACAGATAATCAGAATAGATAACCGGTGAGAATACTCAGTCTTCCCGTTATATGTTCGGCGTCTAGGGTTCCGGGACCGGTGGCAGTCATACACCCTAACTATAGGAATGACAGTCGGGGGGTCACTTCCAGCAGTTGTATGTGCAGAGCTATGACGGACCGGTTTCAGATTTTCAGCTCTTGACTGGGAACAACCCTGCCAGAAAGGGCATGCCTTCCCCTAGAACTCAGTTTCCACCGCTCTAGATGGTGTTTGTTCAAGGGTTACAACTTCGGCTAGCCGGTCACCACACTAGGTGGTGTGCGGGAATAGTCACACGCTGCTAGAAACAGCTGAAACAGGCAGTGGGGATCCGCAGCCGACGGTGAACAAACGGATGACTAGACTCGTATAGATGGACATAAATACTGAGTCTAGGTCACTAACTGTACACCGAGAATGACAAACTGGATATGACACCTGACTGTACGAACTAGTCAGGCTATCATTTCCAGCACACGCCGCCTGATCGTTATGTGACTCTTCCCGTAGTAGTGTTTGTGACTGTCACCCGAACCAGAACCCTAACTGTTTATGGCCATGTAACGGGTTAACTTATCTGAGAAAACTATCACTGAGTGAATATATCCCGGGTCTTAGGGGTATATCCAACAACAGTCATGTATGAGGGGAACAGACTCGTGTAGATCGTTCCGAAGGCGTTGCCTTACTCATCGACGTAAATGTTTTATTATTATTATTATTATTATTAGAAACAGCATGGATCAGCGGCCAGCAAAATTAGCCAATTTCGGGAAAACCCTAGGCCTGGACAAGGCTTTGTCAACGCTAAAATCGATCGGGTCAACGCACACTGCCAACGATCCAGGGGTCTATGATGGAAACACCGAAATGCTTCCAGTATAATTATATTGTTGATCAGACAATATAATTATATCGGGCAACAACCTCCCGACGAGATCCAGACGGGACTCGAACCTGCGCGCTATCACGATGTCATCTGAGAATGTCGACCTCGACCATGTAATCCCATACACGATACAGGGTAAGTCGGGTATTCCAAGTTTGTCGACAGGTTCATATGAGAATGAATAAAAAGTATAATGATTTATACCTTTTCCGCCCTGCAAAATATGGGCGTGCCATATGATGTGCCATGCCATGCCATGCCATGCCATGGCACGGACTCCTGCCCAGCGTCGCGTCACGTCGCGCCACGCAGGAGCCGATCTCAAAAACCCAAATGGCACGCTTGGACGGGATATCTTCAAAGGATACAGGTGAACACGAATACAGGAAACAGGATACACGATACAGTGTCACAGTAGAGGAATGATATCCATATGCATACGATGAGCTTGACGCTGCGGATAAGACCCATAAGTTCAAGTTGCAAAGCTGTACTTGTGACACTCAGACTCACTGTGACACAAGCTGTAATAACACTTCGACTTGTAATAAGCTCGCATCGGCCCACCCCACGCCAGCGCCATCGCCAGCGGCCCAGCGCAGCGCCATGCGCCATCGCCACGCTACACTCGAGTGTCACTCAGCGTCGGTACAGTAATCCTCAACGTAAAGCAAAAGCTCCCCATCTGATCAGACGCAACCACAACCGCAACCACGGTGTTAGCTGTTGAAACTGTTGAGCAGTAATTCTATTAGACGAAGAGTGTGAGTGGGCAAAGCGAAGAGACGGTTTCCGCAGATTACTTATTCCGAGACAACTTGCAGCAATTATCATACGGTATAAATAATTTAGCGAATTAATATGGTTATCACAAGCACATTCGCACCTTCCCGTTTGATCGCCGCAAAGATACCCGGTGAAAGGTGCAACCAGTATGACTTACGTGCACGTGCAAGGCCCACGGTTGGTCCAAGTAACAGTAAAACTCTTGGAAAATTCACGGTCGTCAGTGGCAACCTCGCCCGCTTCAATAAGGGCGTGAGATCAAACTCTCAGCCGACTGAGCCGCACCATCCCGAGCTTTCACAGGAACCAGAAATTGGTTCTACGCGGTCGAGTATGGACGAACAGGCCACTCATCTTCTTGTGAAACCTGCAGAAGAATTCACCCTCGCGCTGGCCGTGGCTTTTGCATATATGTGGTTGGTACATGCAGAGCCGGCAAGTGCTGCCGCTATCACGGATGAGAACTCCGCCTTCGTCGCGCCGCATGCTCAAGACTTGTGGAGCATCGCTGAAGGGGTAATTGACCTCCTGATGTTCGCCCGTCAGCACGCTCCGCAAAGCAGTGTTGTGGGAACCGATTCTGCACCGAGGCTATATATTTTTTATTATTCCGATGTTGTTTACGGGTCATAATCTTGTAATTCCGTTCCAACCAACGGCGGGGTCCTGGCGGTTCTCTCGCTCCCGTCTTGTTTCACGGTAGGAGTCGACACCCGCGTCCAGGCACTTGTACCTATTAATCCATTTTAGGAATGGTGTCAACATTCGAATTGTGTAGAAACTGGAAAGATAGCGCCTAGGGTCGACAACACACATGCCCCTTTTGTGACGATTCTTTTAGCCTACCGGAAGTTACACTTGCCCTTCGTGTTGCAGGGCTGTTTCCCGCCGCCATCATGTGACCCGTTACTATTTTGCCTGCCGAATGAATGCAATGGAACTTAGCTCACAAAAGCAAGGCGAGAAGCTCGAGTCGAGATCGCGGCTCCCGACAAGCCCTCGGGAATACCTGCAGCTCGAGCAAAGCCGGGCGGTCCATGCGCTAGGCAAAGCAAAGCCGTTCATGCATGAAGCGTGAAGACGCTCTGTCTGGCCCCGCATGCTCGGCTCGAAAGTCGGTTTGGTTGATACCTGTCGACGTGTGTCCCGTCCCTGGCGCCAGCCGAGCTGCTCGTCGCTGGTCTTCCTCGAGCCTCACTCGAGCCTCGCCGCTCTCTGTTCTCCCGCTTGCGCCAGCCTCTTCGGTGCACCCGCTTTCCGATCATCCCACCCCTTCTTGCACCTCCTCCACAGGAGACCCAGTTTTCCAAGCGCAAACCCTTTGGCGGCTGTGCGCAGGAGGACTTCTGGGCCAACATGGGGCGCTACGCCAAGTACGCTGTGACTGTCGTCTTTGGAACTGGATACGTTATCGTCAAGCCGCTGTTCAAGCTATTTAGGTGAGGGCCTTCCACCGTACGCATAACGGCCTCTCTTCCGACGCAGTTGCTAGGGGAACTTAACGTGAAACTGGCCTGGAGCATGCAAAGAGTTCTTTACTATATGTCCCTGAGAGCGCCTTCAGAGCCATAAGCGAGGCGCGGTAGGGAAGATAGGTCTTACCTTCACGGCAAAAAACTGCGGACGACGTTTAGTGTAGGGTCTGGTCACCTTCATGTCCCACGGCTGTGGGTGAGGAGCGGTAGCTAAGGATTTGGCGGCGCTCACGTCCTGTAGCCGCGCCAAGGACACGCGGGTGGTGTAGGGTTTGGCAGTATCCAAGCATTTGACGCCGTGTGCAACAGAAGGTGCCGCAGGGTCTTATTGCTTAGACCGTTTGTAGCCGTAAGTAGGCTAGACTGCGTCAGATCTGGCGCCTCGGCTTGTCCTGGTCGATGTGGGTTGGTGTAAGGGTCTGGCCACCTCCCTGGGGTTGTGGAAGTTGAACGGTTGTGCGGGGCTGACCTCCCTGGCGTTGGATCTTGGAGAGAACAAGATGTCTCATCCTGGATGTTCTCGGGAAGACGCTAATAGCGCGGATCGACCGAGTTGTCTTGCAGTGAGTTTCGGCGGTTGTGGTGCAGTGAGTTTTGGCGGTTGTGGTGCAGTGAGTTTTGGCGGTTGTGGTGCAGTGAGTTTTGGCGGTTGTGGTGGTGGGGGTGTATTGCAGTAAACCGCAGACTGCAATTCCTTTTGCGATCTTCATCTTCTTGTTCTTCAAATTCATTCGGTGGACAGTGCAGTCCATGCTCGGCCTGAATGATGTTGAAACCATAGACTATTGAGGCCTCGCCAGAAACAGGTTGGCTGCGATGCATGGCCACCGTGACTATTGGTAACTGACTGTAGGCATCCTACAAGAGAGGCTTCGGTTTCTGTTGTACACTGCTATGTTGGTTTTGGCTTGCAATAACGCCAGTGAGTGATGCTGCAGAACTCAACACCCACGAAATATGAAAACCCCGGGGGACTTCCCGTGTTCCTCTGTGTGGGCAAGTTCAAGTGCTTGAGATGAGGCCATTTCACGTGCTCACTGCGTTCGTGACGTAGCATCCCAGAAGTGACTTCCCTAGGCAGGCCAATGGCACGCTTTGGTTGCCACCTATCTGCCAACATATGGTGTTCACAAGAAGTAGTGGTGGCCGAAACTGTGGAACAGTGTCCTTCAATATGTTATATATGCCCCGCATTTCTTGAATTTCTATATACACAAACTGCTATCTTAGAGTAAATATACTTCCTAAGGAAGTACACACACACACACACACAATATGTATGGTGTGTATGTGTGTATCACATGGACCAACAGGTCCCATCCATCGACCGGGAGCCACTGGGGGGCATGCCAGCAGGGTCCGCTTACTCCGTAACCCAGAGACCAACAATTGTTTGGCGACGATCGGTCACGTCGTATCATCTTTCCATGATGCTTTGCATTTGGGTTGGGAATATGTATGCGTTTGTGGTATCTTGTTACGGCCCCGCCCTGCTCTTGATTTGCTTTTCACATCCACTGGGATGATGGTGGGCTGGCTTTTGTTGGCCGATCTCATGCCGTTCAGTGTGCATCACGTGTGTGTGTGCATGTGTGCGTATACCAATCGTACCTCGCTGCGAACGGGGAGACCTAGGTGGAGCGTGCACCGTAGCTATAAGGAGAGGCAGAGGGTGGTGATGTCCACGTTCTGTGGCTTCCCTTGATTCTGCGGGGAGCACTGTTGTGCCCGTATTTGTTCTTTTCATTCACTAGATATGAACACTTAGGTGTCCGTGTTTGGTTCTTTTCCCATCAGACGTCCATGCCGGCGAGAAAATGGCATTTTTGGGGGTGCCCACAACGAGTATGGGAGACCTTGGTGGACCGTGCACCGCAGCTGGGGATCATCTGTTTAGTTTTAGCTTGCCTGAGCTCGAGCAGCCGGGTGTGGAAGATTTCCATCATGGACCTGCGGTGCAAAGCTGGATGAGCTCCCAGCAACCCCACATTTTTGGCTGTGATTCGTGTTTGTGGTGGGTTTGCTTTGCGCTTGGTTTGGGATGTGTCGAAGTGAATGGAATCTTGCCACGGCCCCACCTTGTTCCGGAATACTTCTCTCCGCTGGGATGATGGGGGGCTGGCTTTTGTCAGCAGATCTCATGCCGTTCAGTGTGTATACCAATAATATCTGGGCCATATGGCACGTTTGAAGCCACGATATTGAATGTGTAAACTTGCATTCATACAGTATACAATTGTGCATAACAGCTTTGATGAAGGGCTAAAAAATCTTTTTGGGTTACCGTTTAAAGTTTCCCGTTGAAGATCGAGAGCAAACGAAAGAGCCATGGAAACGCACACACATTTCTTCACTGAGAACATTTGAGGAGTGTTTCTTCAGTTATTCTCTTTTGCACGGCTACGAAATTTTGCCTAGAATCTTTTGCGCACTGTGCAGCGGTAGTCGAGCTAACTCCAACGCAACAAACTCTGCCTACCCGACATCCACCCAGTCCCGCCCCCATCGATGGTATGCCCGCTCAATATCAAGCGCTCCATGGCACAGGCTAGGTTTTCTGGAAATTTAACGTATATGACGACGACAACGAAATGCAGGCTGTGTTTGAGAAAACAGCGTTGCCTCACATCTCGCTATCGTTGTGGAGTGCATTATTGATTTGTCAGTCTCCCTGATACTTGCGGGGTTTAGCATCTGTTGAAATCTGTCCAGGAAGCTCTGACCGGTCGAATCGGTTATGACCCCTTTGACTAACATTTATCTGGCCGGACGGCCCAAATCGGCCCCCGGCAACCAAATAAATGATGGTGTCTCCTACCCCTAAATTCAACCTATAAATCAGCAAACAAGGCGTGATGACTAGGCTAGCTGCAAATCACAACAGGCCACCCGCTACTATATCCCCACGGATGAGTAATAACTATTAATCCCTGTTATCTCTAGTGCGCATACTGAGACTGTGACAGAATAGTCAGGAGTAGTACAGTCGTTCTGATAGTCCGTTCGGCTTTAGGTTTTAATATATATTCGGTAAAGCAGTGTATTCACCCATAAGTTTTATCCGAAACACTTATACGGTTGTGGCAATTATAACGCCTCTCCAGAATATACCGCCGGGGTATATTCTACTAGATTGTGGACATATTCTACGCCCATATTGACTGTCTTGGCCATGATCGACTAAGCTCGCCGATTGGTGTAGGTGGTGCTGAGAGCGCGTATCGGGGCGCTTCCTCTAGGGCTCGCGCTTTAATAACCTGGCCGCGACGTTGGTTTTGAAGTTGGGGGCGACGAGTTTTCTGGAGATTGTGGGTTCATCTTGGCCGACTACGAGGATTAGCGACTATTTGTAGGAATCGTAGCTAATCCTAGCTGGGCGACTACACTAGTTGGCAACGATTGCGACTTCTCCGCCTTCTTCCAGCTTAAAGAGTGTGGGTTTAAAAGCGACCTATACTTACAACCCTGAACCAGCCATTAGCCCATGCGCGCTCTCCCTGATATCACATACCCCTGTAGGCATTCGACACGCTATGATTGACGAGATCAAAGCGTAAATTGATGAAGGATGAAGCGACTTGGATGCGTTCATCAGCGGACTTCTAGATCAGTGCAACACTCTCCCACGCCATATACACCACCTTTGGTTACACCTGCTGCGGCAGCTACCTCTGACACGGCTGGTGTCAAGGCGGCCGGCGACGGGCGCTTTTCGAGGAGAATGAAGACGCGAATGTCGCAATTATCTATGCTGATAAAATGACGACATCACGCATGGGCCAAGTTGTTTCGCGAGCTGGTGCTTTGCGGCAAGGAGGACCGCTTCCAAGCGCCCAAGGTCACCGACAAGCTGACGAAGATCGTTGTCATTATTTGCGGTACTGAGTTTGGTTCCGCGCTGGGTTCGACCTGTTGTATATGCGTTCCTCTTGAAGTTCGTCAGAAGATCCGGGAGGATCATTCCGCCTTATTGCGGCGCATCCCGCACACGTGGACCCGCGAGCCACGACCAATTATTGCGAGAGAGAAGCGCTTGGTGCGGTATTCATAACAGGGCGTTGGATTGGCGTCCCACCGAGGAGACCTGCAAACACAGCAGGATGCTCGCGCGACTCGACCCAGAATTCTACGCGGCGGTGCGCGTAATCCTAGTTGGAAAAAGTGCAAATGTCGGCAGCTGCGGGCAATGTCCATTTACCGAAAATGCCGGCCGCAGGCAAAATTAAATATATATATATATATCCTTCCCAAAAAATCCCTCGATATTGCTATATAGCCATACGTGCTCGTCACTTGCAATTTATACTTAACTTTGCCCTCCGGGCCCCTGAATTCACCTTATAGGGCCTAATCTCCGCGGTCCAGGCCCTTGAAATCACTTTACACCCCTGAAATTGCCTTACTAGGCCCTCCGGGTCCTTAAAATCTCCGTTCCGCAACGGCCATACGGGCCCTTGCTAAATCGCCCTTGCGCCGGGCCTTTCAGGCCCTTCGGGCCAACTCCCTTGTTTTTAAGGCCAAATCCCTGATTTCTCGGCGACTGCAAGGTAGCCGCCGACATGCACTTTTTCCAACTAGGCGCGTAATCTCCGATAGTCGCAGCGGGTTCCCTTGCGTGGTTCTACGACGCTCGATGATCATCCACATTTACATACAATAACACTCTCAGTTATAAGCATAGCGCAAATTTTGGGTCGATCCCGAGATTCTAACGATTTTGGGAATTTCGAGTAGAATAGTCTTTACATGTGCATCTCCCAACAGTTATGATTTGGCGAATTACGGTCTCCATATTATTAAGGACGATGTCGCGTATGATTCCTAAAATTACAAGCGGGTTTACGATTGGTCCATATATAGTCTTAACACCTCGAAAGTTGAAATCTGGCTTTTTGGGTAGCCATAGTAGCCATCCCTCTCTGACACGCATCCAATAGCGCATTTCAGTATGCGTCTTTATATCACATATGCATGTTATCCTACGTTATTCGTTGTGCACGAAGGGCGAAACGTGAGCTAGGACGCGCCAAGACTCGTCGGTGCTACACAACAATACAACGGGACACACGTGGTACTTACTCCATGTACTCGAATATTTGGTTACATCTCAGGATTTAAGAATACGTCCAAAGTTTGATCCCCCGTATATTCTTAATTATGTTGGGTCGATGTAGTGTTAAGAATATAGCCAAAATCATGGGTGGGTCCAGCCTAGGTATTTTGAGTCGATTTTTCGGTCTCATACTATTGTCAGCCGATATTCTTATAACCGAATCATTTTTGTACACGGCGTGGGAGCAGCAGCAGGCGGACCTGCTGGGCGAGGCAGCCGGGACTGCCCCGGCAGCGGCTGCGTAATTATTGTATATTGGTGACGACAAGAGCATCACGCGACGTGCTGGCGCTCAATCTTGCGGTGATCGAGCAAATTGAGTCGGCGGTCAAGTTTACCAGATATGGTGGAGCGACCGCAGCACCTCTGAAGCGGTACCGGGGGGTAGCATTTCTTTTTAGTCGCGAGGTCTTCTTGTTTGTCGCATCGTGCGACAAAACTTGTAGTTTAGTGAGCGACAAAAATGAGTGTGTTTCCTATGACTGTCGCAGCTGCAACAACCATGAGATTACCACTCAAGTCTGTCGCAAAATTTTACAGAAAATTGTTCCGGACGAACGGTTTTCATTTACTGAATTTTGAGACAAACAACTATGCAAAAATACCCTAACAGCTTTCAGCGGTACATAGACGGTGAAAGAATTTAAAGGGTGCACAAGTACTAGGCAGTCATCTAGCAAGCAAGCGAGCATCATGCCCACACAAGCAGAGCACTAAAGTTTGGTTTTGTTACAAGAAATGTGCAAATACAATTTTAAAATAATGATCCATACATGGCGAATACAAAATAAGAAATGTCACAACAAAAACGTTCAAGTATAATGTTAAATATCAGCGCCTTGAAAATAACTGGACGCTAAAAAGCTAAATCAAACAGATTTCCCGACTCGGCAATAAGCATCTCGCCAGCGAGTGATAAGTATTTAAAACACCTGCACGATAAAAGCATAAATATCAGCACTAAGATGAAAAGATAAAACCTGGTGCACACGCCACGAGAAACAGCGCACATGAGAGACATGCGTTCGAAACCCAGGCGTTCGAAACAGTAAGTGTCACGGGCATACAAATGCATATACGAAGTTTCAGAGTAATCGGATACGAATCGATATATATCACAACCGGTGATTATGCAATACGGCCCGTGTTACGAAAACATTTTTATTCTGTAACAAAGCTCCCAAAGGAATCGTGTTTCATCACTATATAGCACAGATTGTTCGGCTAGTTTCTCTCGTCACAGGAATCCCTGTTTTTCCCCAACCTGCGCCGCCATAAATGTCATCTCTATCGTCATCTGTCACGGTATTGTACCAACACCGTTGATTCTGTCATAATCGTTCCTAATAATATTTCTATCGTTCACGATTCTGCCAGAGAGATAACATTTACTGATTTTGCATTCTTCATCCACGATCTCAGATTCCCTATCAATATTTCTCCCAATATGCCGGTAATCTGAATCGGATCCCCCTTCCGTGGGGGTAATTGGCAGTCTATCGTGCCCCCTGGCACAACTCTCCCCCCCTTAGGGGTGGCTTTCTCCTGATGTCACCCCATCATCTTCATCACATGCATTCCTGGGAAATAACCGCTGAAATAAGGTTCTCAGTAACTTAGCAGGTATAGGGTGTACCGCGCGAGATTTCTGCATCCCCTGCTGATCTGGATGAGGTCCTAGTTGAGCGGTAAGGGGGTGCACTCCAGTTGCCCATTTACATGGACACGGAGTCTGCGAGGTACATTCCCGCAGTGGTACGCTGGGCGGCGCATTAGTCCAGATACAAGTAGGTTTCTTATACTTCTCCCCGTACATGCAATATGAGCAAAACAAGGGGGTAGGTAATTGATCCACTACAGGTCTGAATCGCAAAGCATTGGGATATCGCCCTTTTGGATTTTCCAGAAACCAATAGCGCGGTCTGAGATATTCGATGATATTAAGGGTGCGTTCTACACAAGCATCTGCATCAGATATTAAATCTGGTGGTCCTCCAGTAGTTCGCGCTTGACTATATTGGGTACATGGTGGACTCGCCCATATTACATCAAAATATCCAGGAGGGTAATAGCTCCAATATTCCCAATCTTCAATTCTGGTGACATGCGTAGATCGCCAGAACTTATCAGAATCTAAAGATACTGTCTGTGCCTGAGCGAGGGAAGCATTCTGAGAAGGATCTTTGAACTGAGCCAGTGCCACTGAAGAGTACCAGTATTCTGATAGGTTTTACTGAAACTGGCGATAACTCAGTCACATACGCCACTTCTCCAGAATCGGTAAAGTGTTGTTCTTCCCATGGAAGACACGCACTCGCAGAGCTGTTAGATATACCCCAGAACTGCGCTGATAATTGCTGCACTAATGTCCCTCTGCCCGCTGTCATCATTAACGCAGCATTCTGATGTCGTCGATGTTCTCTTCTCCGCGCAGCTGAATCTCTGACCTGCTGCTCCATTGCTAGGCGTCTCTCTTCAAAATCCCGCAACTGTTGCAATGGGGCGCTGCGCTCTAACTTATCACGCGTTCTCCACTGATCATGGGCTTTAGAGAACCCGGTCCATCGCACCTTCCATTCCTCTATTTCCTTGCCCCTGCTCACGCGTACGCGTCGGCTCAGGATTTTCTCTACATGAGCCTCCTTCTGTCCGTCCACCATCACTGCTTCGGGTGTCACTGTTTGCTGTCGCAGAGCGAAAGTGTCCTCTCCACCTGTGTAGGGTTTCAATCTGTGCTGCGCGAACACGTCATGCACTCTCCAATGTGGGGGCAATTTCAGTCTATACGCCACCGGTGCCCCTCTGTCTGCCTCAGGCATCTCCGCCTGCAGATCGCTGTAAAAGCGTTCCGTAACTGCAACTGGACCATGCCACCGCTTGCTCAGCTTGCGGCACAAGGCTCTGTCCATCAACTTCTCTGTAAGATGTTTAGCCTCAATCCAGACCAAGTCACCTACCGCATACTCCCGCTGCGTGTGTCGCTGATCAAAAGCGTCTCGTTGCCTGCGTTGTGCTAGCTCAAGTTTGCTGCGTGCGTCCCGCAACTGCGACGAAAATCTCGACGCCCATTCATGTGCAGTCCCCACCCCTCCTTTTCGTCGCCCGCTGTGCAACTGAGCGGCCTCCAAGAAGATGTCAAGCTGCGACATGGGCGACACACCACAACATAATTCAAATGGGGTGAAGCCTGTAACATCATTACGCGAATCGTTGATTGCGAACTCTACGTTTGTAGCGTATAAGTCCCAGGACTCCGGATTGTCCTCCACAAACGATCTCAACATGTCCTCCACCACCCTGTTAGTGTGCTCTGCTTGACCATCAGAGCGAGGGTTGTAGGGCGTAGTCATCGCCACCTTCACACCCATCAATCTCATCAACTCCTTCCAGAAGGTATCCTGGAAGCGTGGATCACGGTCACTGACTATTTTCATCGGAGCTCCATGTTGTCTCCACACCGTGTCAAAGTAGATACGTGCCACTGTAGCAGCAGAGCTGTCCCCAAAATTCATAGGAACCACATGTACCATTTTAGACAGTTTGCATGTAAATGCTACAAATGCGTCATTGCCTTGCTCAGTTAAAGGTAGGCCTGTGACGAAATCCACTCCCACATCCTGCCATACCCGAGTTGGAATAGAATGCGGGTTCAACAATCCATCTGGGAAAGATGATCTGGGCTTCACCGCCTGACAAACTGAACAGGAGGCAACCCATTCTCCCACATCTTGGTGTGCATTCCTCCACCAGAACCTTCGCATAACACGCTCCAGCGTTTTATCTCGGCCAGTATGGCCAGCTGTCGCTGACTCATGCGCTTCGCGCATAATAATCTCTCTCAGCGGAGAGTCCTCTCCCAGCACCAACTGAAATCTTCCCGATGCAGTTCTCCACAGTACTTCACCCACCAGACAGAATTCTTTGGTGCGGCTGTGAGGAGCACACTTTACCTTAGTGCGTAGCTCATTGAGAGGTCCATCTCTAGCATATTCGGACTTCAAGGCCTCCAAGAAAGCAGCATCAGACGCTCCTTCCTGAGAGTCACGCAACTTGGCTGCTTTGCCTGCGTGTATTATAGGTACTCGTTCTCTTGGTTGACGTACTCTTTGTACCCGCTGCTTCGATGGAGGCGCATACACCACCAACATAGGCTGCTGTAAATCCACTAGTTTCCCATTGGAACCCTCCATCAATTGCACTGGTTCACCTTGCGCATCATGCGTGGGAATCACCTCCTCAATACGCATTCCTGCTCGCCTGAACAGGGATCTCCACTGCGGCATTCTGGACTGAATATCAGGCAGTAGAAACACCGCAGAAGTGTTCTCGGGATCACATCGCCACTCCTGCACGTATTTACGCAGCAAGGCATCCACTGTCAAGTGTTTGTCTGAGAACGAGGGTTCGCACCACACATGTAACCCTCTCCACTTCTCCTGCAAGCAGTTGTGCCAGAACCGCTTGGCACGCCGATTGTTGCCATGCTCATCGCAGCAGGCGTCGACGTCGAAGTTGCCATATTTAGCCTGGATACGGTCAAATACCTCTTGCCGCACACGCATACCGTGCCAGCCAACTGCCTGGAATCGTACAGATTTCCTTGGCTGCCTCTGTGATGGCAGTGGAGCTTCTGCAGACTGTTTCTGCGCTTCCGAGCACTGGTCCTCCTCCACATCCCCTTTCAGGGCGGGAGGCACAGAACGCCTGTCCTGCGGGTCACCCTGCTGCTTGGGCACTTTGGTGTTCACTTCGCCTCGTTCTGAGGCGGCATCCCGCAAAGGAGTTTCTACATCCTCCTTCGCTTGCAACACTTGGGAGCGGGAACTCCTCCTCAATGTGCGTTCCAGTCGACCCGACTTCTGCTGAGTCGGCTGAGTGTCCTCGGTGCGACTGCTCACCTCCGCGACTTTATCTGATACCCCCTTCACTTTAGAAGTGATGCGCTTGTCCAGCGTCTTGGTTCTCAGATACTTTCCCCGACTTTTAAAGGCCAGGGTAGCCTCCATAGCTTTCTCCGCTATCTGCAAAGTGTCCACCGCGTGAAGATAAGCCTGCTGCTCTGCATGCCACGCAGGATAGCTCTTCGAGGGCCCCTCTTCGAAGATGTGGGAGGTGTCCATCGCAGCGAGCGAAGTCTTGGGTAAATCGGATTTGTCGTCCAGTACCCCCGCCTCCTTCAACCCCTCTCGTGGCGACTTAGCCACATAGTCAGGTCGGCGAGACAAGGCGTCAGGTACCAGCAATAGAGCCCCCTTCACATATTCCATACGGGGAACACCCACCTCCACCAAGTCCATGTACCATCTCGCCTGTCGTCTAGATAGCTCACGCCCCGGCTCCATTAACCACTCTAATGGGCGGTGATCACCTTGAAGCTTGAACTCCGTGAAAATCAAATAATGTCTCCACGTCACTGTACAGCAATGATGTAGAGCACCCAGTTCTCGCTCTCCGGTATGGTAATTCTGCTCTGCCGCTGAAAATTGTCGGCTCTCATATGCAATCACCTTCAGGCCATTCCCACAGTCTTGCATAAGGACCCCGCCCAGCGCCACTCCGCGGCGTCCGTCTGCACCAGAAAAGGAGCAGATCCATCAGCTGCCGCCTTCATATTTGGCAATGCCAGAATAGGCGCCTTAACCAGAGCAGCTTTCAACTCCTCAAAGGCCCACTGCTGCTCCGGCCCCCATGTCCAGGGTACATCCGTCTTGGTCAGCTTGGTCAAGGGCTGCGCTATTTCAGAGAAGCAGTGGAAGAAACGCCTATAATATCCCGCCAGTCCCAAGAACTGCCGCACGTGGGTAACATTCTCCAGCGCAGGCCAGTCGCGCACTGCCGCCACCTTATCATGTTGAGGTTGGCATCCTTCCTTCGACAGAGTGTGACCAAGAAACTTGATAGAAGACTTCAACATTTGCGCCTTAGACTTCTTCAAATATACACCCTTCTCGCGGCATGTTAACAGGAATGTACGTACCGCGGAGTAGTGCTCCTCTACGGTCCCACTGGTGTAAACACACACACATCGTCAATAAAAATTCTGACGAAGGGTAAATGTCCCAACGCTCGCTGCATTCGCCGTTGATATTGTGACGGTGAGTTCTGCAAGCCTTGAGGCATTACCAACCACTCGTAGGCTCCCATCTGAGTAGTAAATGCTGTCTTCTCCACGTCCTCAGGTGCCATAGGTACTTGCCAGAACCCGTCTACAGCGTCGAAGGTGGAGAAATGGGTAGCTCCCTGCATCTCGTCAAACATCATTTGAATATCAGGTAGAGGATACCGGTCTCGAATTGTTTGTGAATTCAGTTGCCTGAAATCACACACCAGCCTAAGGATATGGGGCTGTCCTGGTTTGGGTACCATTAAACAAGGAGCCGCATACGGACTCGATGGTGGTCGTATATATCCTTTCTCCACCAGTTGTTCAATGCGTTCTCGTAGTTGACGCAACTCCTCCACAGACATCTTGTAAGGTCTTCTACAGGGAGGTCCTCCTTCTCTGTCCGGCTTGAGGTTAATCTTCGCCTGATCTTCGTCAGCGTGCCGAAGGTTTTCCAATCCAGAAGGTAAAGAGTCCCGCAGCTCCTGCTCAAACTCGTCGAAGAGGTCCTTGAACTTCTTCTTCCACGCTGCAGTGGTATCCGCATCTTGCGAGTCCTGCTGCGATACAGGGTTCTTCTTCGGTTTATCGTTGGCGCCGGTAGGAATCTCCTCCTTCTCAACGGCCATACAATCCTCAGCTTCCACCTTGAAAGCCGGCTCTCCGGTGGTGGTCCTCGCAGCCATCATCAACCACGCGGGCATTGAAGAAGCGTCTCCCGCGAGTCTTCGCGTTTCCGCGGCCACTAGATGTTTCTTCAACTGCACCGCAGTGAGGAACACCTCGTCAATCAGCCCCGCACAATCCACATCTCCTCGTCGCTTCCCCTTCCTTCCTCCAGGGGCAGCACTGATTCCAGGATTACACCCGGAAATGGTAACCCTCTCTGCACCGCCTCCTTTCCTTTTGTTAGAAAAGGACACTGAACCATTGCCATCATAGTCCAGCGTAATGGGAGATGAGCTGCGTAGCCACTTCCCTCCCAACACCATGTCTACGGCGATGCCCAGGGGTAGCACCCGCATAGCCATAGATTGCTCAGTATAGGTCCCTGTCGTGGTCCTGGCAGTGAACTTAGAATAAGCCACATGACCAGTCGTCTTGACTGAGCCATCCGCCAGGGTCACACGCATAGCGGGTCCACTTCGCGTAGTCAACTTGCAGCGTCTGGCGCAGTCTTCAGATACGAATATATCTGAAGCTCCAGAATCCACCAGCACCTTGACACGATGTCCCTTCAAGTACGCGAAGAATACCAGAAGTAGGGGTCCATCTGGATCTTGTGCAGAAGCTAAGTATTCAGTGGATCCCCAGCGTACGCTCCACTATCACATTCGCGTGACTCCGGAATATTTATATTTCTCCACTCCGGAATATTTTTCATCTCCACTATTACATTCGCGTGACTCCGGAATATTTCTACTATTTCTCCTACCACATCCTACCATGTTCATACCGGAACACCGCCCCCCACCCCCTCCCCGCATACCGCTCGAAAATGGTTTTAAGGCTCATCGATCGTTTATGATCGCGATCGATCATTATTTTGAACCTTTGCTTGCTTGCAAACCAGTTTCGAATATTCCGAATTAGATGATGAAATTATGGAATAATGGGGGAAAGTCAAAACAAGTTTCATGAGCAATGCGCGCGGGCTTGCTCCCCCACTAGCAGCGCGCGTGCGCGCCTGGGCCTCTCCGTTTTCCTTTAGTGAATCACATGTGATCGTCGGTCAAAATATCCACTACATATTGACTTCTAAATTCCCAATGCACTGAATGTATTTTCACTATTTAGCGAGTCAATATGCAGTCAATATTTCAAAATTTGACTATGGTTTCGTAGGCAATGACTGCATTTTCACTATCGCTTTTCCCATAGTGAACATTGCTATGACTCGGTAATTGAAAAATAAATTCCAACGCCACACATTTTGAGGGACAGCTCTCGTGCGGTATGGCCTGTCGAGGTCACCTTTTTTTTCCAGGAAACCTGTTTCACTCCTACTATAAGGGAAACGAAATGAGAAACAGCATTTTTCTGAAAAAGCTGCAAAACGAATATTTTTTGCGACACGACAAATAAAAAGACCTCGCGACAAAGATGAGAGGCTACCGAACCGGGGCCTGGACGTTTTGTGCAGAGGATCGCGTCTTTACGTGTCACGCCCCAACGTTGAAGTTTGACAGGCGAGTCATGCGGGCTCTCCCTATATTTGTAACAGATGTCGGTGGCAAGGAGGGTAAGCGGGAAATCGGTATCATGATTACTGCAAATGTCCCTACGGCAGGAGGCGGCACGGTGCATTGCATGCGGGTAGCAAGGGAACGATGGCGCAGAGTACAATAATGCAGATCCTTGCACTTAGCGTTTTGTTGCCACAATCATCTTATAGGTAGCTGTGAAACTTGAGGCAGCGGCATTCGCTGCTGCAGCGCACGAGTACGGTGTATCGGCGGTTGAAATTGCGCCCGGACAGGCGGCAGACGGCATCGAGGTATCCGCCTACGGCTTACTTCAACACGGTGGGCGAGGACGGCGAGGACGTGCCGGAGAAGCAGGGAAGATGTCTTCTTGAAATGCTGTTCGGACAACACGGACTTTGTTCATCGGTCAGATTTCCGTCGGCCACACCGGCCAAACGCCCCAAAATTAAAAGTATGTGAAATTTATACACAAAATTTGTGAAAGTTTTGTGAACATTTGCGTGACTTCCATGAATTGTGTACGGCCGCAGCCGATGCGAACTATCGGCCGCATTTCGGCCGCACGCCTTTCTTTACGGTCTGCGACCGGCCAATTGCTTCAACGAAGATATCTACCCGGCGGAGGAGTTGCACGCTCTGGCCAACTAGGTCAAGGCAATCGATGCGAAAGTAGGTTTGTTTTCGGCTGCCATGCTTCGTTTGGAAACGAGTTCTCCGCGCATGCGGCATCGATCGGCGGACCCGCCCGAGGGCGAGGTTGATACCACTCAGGCGACAGCGCATCCGCTGCAGGTGGCGGGTATTGGGTGCGGCGGGCACGTCTGCATTGGCATCGCAGGCGGTCGGTGCGGGATGTTTCACAGGTAGTGGCGGCTGACGGTAATCGCTGGTGCCCCGCGGTACCCGCAGGGGTCCCTATGACGAAGGAGTTTTCCACCCGCGGCTGATTTTCGGCGCCTGCTGCCATCGTGCCATGCGCGCTCTGTCATCCGAGCCTGGCTTCCTTTCGCACGAGTTCGGCATTTCCGCGGGTGTAGAGTAATCACTCAGTGTTAAGAAAACCGGAGATTTGGGGCCGCCAAACATTCGCCAACTCGAGTGCCCCCCTCCCACCTCGGAACTGGCTACTTTCTTATTGGCACTTTGACAGGTTTTCTTATTACTGAGTGATTACTGTATGCTCTAATGGGCCTGCGGCTACTCTGATCTGGGCTGTGATAGCCCGCCTTCTCGGCTGCGGCCTCATTTCGTACTGCTGGCATGCACAATCTCAATTTTCTGTTTCGCCATCGTGGGGCGGGCGGCATGTGGGTACGGAGGCATCGCGATTAACATCAATAAAAATCGACTCAATCGCCAACGAGACGCCGGTGATGTGTATTGGGAGCATATACCTGTACTTGGGAGTGGCCATACATGTTTTCTTCATCCCGAGGTGCAGCGGGAGGTTGCTCCGGGAGGTACTGCATAACTTCGACAGGGCGGTGGCTGCTCGATGCTCAATGGTGCCTATTACTGTGGACCTTTTGTTGATTTGCAATTGATTATTTAATTGTTTGGTCGAATATATTGACGTGGTATATACGTGACGCTTACGCCGTCCGACGTGGAGATGGCGTGTCGTAACTTGAACCACACAAAACCTTTATTTTGCGAATTGTTTTATAAATCACATTCCGGAATTAAAATCAATGAAAGGTCCGCAGTATGGGCGACAGGCTGCGCAGCGATGCTGCACAGAACACGTTCCGTGTGCGCGTATGCAAAGGATGCGGATCAAATTTGTCGCATGATTGGTGTTTTCTGTCGCAGGCTGGTTTGTCGCAGCTGCGACAAAAAAGGGTGACATGACATAACCTAGTGATTTTTGTCTAAAACCTAGTGGGACTGGTACACTATATAGTGGAACTTGATTTTTCATATAGTGGCGTACCCAACACGCGAAGATGTCATCGGGTTGTCGGGATCTTGCAAATGTGTATTGTATGTCATTCAATTTTTTGAACCGCTCGCAAAAATACAGTTCCACTATATAGTGTACCATTTCTATCATATCGGGAGGGCGGGGTCCTCATCGAGTATTATCGAGGAATGATTGAAGATTGTCGAGGCATCGTTCCTTAAACCCTAATCTCGATGGTTTGTTACTCAAGCAGTATATCAAATCGACTGATACTCGGGCTACTTTAACCAATATTTAGAGGGTCAAGATGACCTCGGATCAAAAATTTGACAAGACACTGCAGAAAGAACAGCTCGAGAACTTGACAACATAGGTCCCCAAATTTTCAAAGGACCTTCGAGGAAGCCCCTAGCAGCTCTTTAAGCGAATGAGCCAATTTAGCAAAGGGTAATAGACAAGAATGTAGTAGTTCCACTATGTAGTGAAATTGGTACACTATATAGTGTACCAGTTTCACTATATAGTGGAACTGGTACACTATATAGTGGTCAATTCCACTATATAGTGGTACGCCACTATATAGTGTACAAAAACCACTAGGTTTTGTACCAACACCCGACAAAAAATGACTCGTAGGTGCATTTTGTCGCAGGCTACGACAAAATTAACTGGAGGGTGAATTTTGTCGCAAAATGCTATCAAAATTTTAACCACATTGTGCATATCCCACAATATTGAAATACCTAAATTGCAGTCCGGTAATGGGCCTAATCAACATTCAACACAACAGTCATCGCAGCAAACTTACACTCAGTGTTAGCCTTAAAGCACAGCAAGAGCATGCCGAATCGCAGTGCAGTTCACAACATTATGAGCATCACTCAGAACCAAGCGTCCCAGCCTGCACAAGGCTGCATCACCACACATCGCCCTCAGATGTTTGTAGCTACACGATCCAACTCATCCTGCGGTTCGGTGGCAGTCCAGGTAAGACAGATTGTAGATTTTCAATTTTCAGAAAAACAGATTCTATCGTTTATAAACTCTTCGTCGAGCAACACATTCACTCTTACCTCAACTGTATGTCGACCGTTCGGACCGCCGGATCGAAACATCGACCGAGCGATTGACTGACTGACCGTTCGATCGCTGGTCACATCTAGCAGATTCGATCGGAACATCAGATATTTACGCATCTCATGATTCAAGATCATCTCACCACTCCTATGGGGAGACACGCGGCGCGGCCCCGACACAAATGGATATGGTATTATCCTGGTCGGCAACGTCTTCATTCTTCTTCAAGCTCTCATATTGCGCCTACCTGCTGTCTGAGCGGCTTGTATTTTTGTTTGACCAATGATTTTTGCGCGCTACCTTTATTTGTCGTTATTTCATATTGACCTTGTTTTCGTGTGCATGCGTGGAACTCGGCGGGGGGGCCTTCCTGCGATGTTCTCAGACACATGAGCCGCATGCCGCCAGCAGCCGATTCTGGTTACCTGCGATATAGGGATGATTGGAGGCCGTCGGGCGTCTTTGCATCCCGCCTGACGGTTTGGGCTCAATTCCCAATAGGAATTCTTCCTTCCTGAGCAGCGCTCTGTTTTTTTTGCAGGTTGCCATAATTCATGCTGTGCCTTTTCTGAAGCCGCCAGCAACGTTCCTGGCGGCGTCTTTCCCTCTGGCCCTACTAAGCTGAAGGGATGCTTGGAGACCGGCGGGATTATAAACAGCAGCGCGACGGGTTGGGTTCGATTCCCAACATCTTTAGTAACCAGCGTTTTCTTTTTTACGCCGAGCATCTTTTTATGCCGCCAGCAGACGCTGCTGGCGGCATCCTGTGACTTCTAGCTCTGTTTAGGTTTCGCCGATTGATGTTCAGAATTTTAGATTTCCCACCTACTGTTCCGCTGCTGTTTTCAAAACGTCTATTATGTACGTAGACGCCCACCCGAGGGCGAAATGCGGACAGCAGTAGGCTGTCGGTATTGGGTTCGATCCCCAACGTCCTGACTGATTCGCTGTTCGTGTGCTGCAGGAAACATTTTGGTTCTGAAGATTTTGGAACGTGCACTGTGCTCTAGTTTCCTAGGTTAGATTTTCATATCGCCCACGGGTAGTTGTATCCTTGTATTAGAAACTAGCAGCCTAGTAGTAATAAGTAATTATGCTAATATTTTTTAATGGTGTAATCGGTTTTTCTTTTTGTATGTTTATCGATCTGAAATGCTTGCTTGCTACTTCTTGTATGTCTCGTGCTATATGAATGTCCCCAAGTAATCGTATAATACACCTGTGATTTATGTAATACTCGCGGCACTACTCGTTTAGTTAATTTGTTTTTCAAGTCATATGCGCGGTACTATTCGTTTGTGTTTCTCCTAGCTCCAAATATCATTTCCGGTATTTTTGTAGCCAGCTACAAAATTGAAAGTTGTATGCGTTTTTGTAGCTATGGCTACAAAATACATACGGCGAGCATTTTGTAGTATAGCTACAAAACCCGGAAGCTACAAAATGTCCGGGGGAGGGGGGTAGCTACAAAATGGTCGTGCTACCACCTGTATCATCATCGTCATCGGATCTGGCAGCTTCCCTTACTCATTACGGGCCCGCACCCGAATCGTCACCGCTCGTAGGCGTCGTTTTCTTGGTGACCGCGTATGGAATTCCGCGATACTCGTCAGTCTCAGTCGCATACTTCCAGCGCGCATTACTGATCGGTAATGAAAATGGCGTTACTGGCTCATTCGCTCGAGTAATACGCTATTCGATGAAATTTATCGAGATTATTATTATAGTTTATTACTGCCGAAAACCCGAAGAGTGCACCACAGTCATCACACATTAAACTATGGCGGCGGCCTTTCCAAGACACAGGCCTGCAAACAACAAAGAATCTAGGTCAATCCGAACATTATTTAACAGTGTTCGTTTACACTATATGTCTAAAATAACGATATTATGTTACTCTGATATGCATAACGAAGCTAAGCATACTGTGCATAAAGCACGCATCACGAACGCACTGCATTTTCCCGTCACGCATTGGCATTAGCTTTTGCTTGCTCCACATACTTCGCACACAAATGCACTTATTCATTTTCCGATCCCGCGCGCTCAACATTCGTAGACTTTGAGAAAGGTTCTGGCCCTTGTACTTCGAGTTGACAATAACCATCCACTGCTTCCCCGCTAATGCACTGAGCCAGTAGGCCTTTTACTCGAGACACTTTTTTCCCCATCACGCCGTTTTCATCTCATCTTAGGATTGATCCACGTGAGGGGGAGTAAGATTGCGCAATAGTCGCGGCAACTTTCAGCGAAATACATGAAAGCTACCAGCTCACCACCTGTGACTGGCGGCGGGCATATGTAATTTGCAAGGGCAACCGCACTATTGCCATTCTCCTCATATATGGCCAACCGCATATCCAACTTGATGGACTTCTTGATGATTGGGTGATCAACCGCTACAAACTCCAAATTATTATTAAAGACGTCATCAGACAAGTCGCCAACCAAGGACTTCTTGAGGAAGGTTTTCGCATTCTCCAGAATGCCAGAATCCCCCGCGAGCGGGTCCACAATAATTTTGCAGTTCACATTCGTCGTGTCGATGAGATTCGCCTTGTTGATTCTTTCAATAAGGCGATGGGCGTGTTCTGCTGGGACGCCTAGTCTCGACACATCTTATCTTTTTCAGTTGCAAAGCGAGTCGCCTGGTTAGTGTCGTAAAGGGGTTGCACCATGGTTTCAATGATGTGAATCAATGGCACGTAATTCTGAACCCAATCACGACGCAAGCTCTCGGGGCACTCCATGTAGTTGCGAGTAAGCTTTGATTTATTTTCCAGACGCAAGCTTTGATAGTCGATTACATTCCTGGCAACGGTCGCCATCTATTTCGTGCCCACACTTACGCTTCATTCTTACTTCGGGTTGTTCGCTCATTTTGTTTCTCGTATGTTCATCACGGATATTTAAGTGGATGGTCGCCTGTTCTTCAAATTCGCTCGCCAGATTCCCCGATTACGAAAACAGTTCCCCATTCATGTTTCGCTTTCCCCACTTTTAGCCCCTGATATGGCCGATCGATGCGCTTCGCATGTGACCGATGAGAATGGGGAAAGCGAGACATAACAGGGGAAGTGTTTTCGCAATCGGGGAATCTGGAGCGTGAGGGCGATGACACGCCCTTGGGACGTCGGGAGCCTGATGACGAGTCAACGCCCTCACGCGCCAGATTCCCCGATAGGTAGGGGAAGAGGGGGGCTTTTGGCCTCCGGCCCCGAGAAAGGTGGGATGGCGGGGGGATTAAAATTCGTGAATAATGGCCAAATATGGCGATATCCAAAGAGATTAGGACGTTGAATTTCCAAAAAAAAAACTTTGGGATTTGGGGAAAAGCCTAACCCCCCCTCCTCCCTACCTTTCTCGGCGCCAAAGCCCCCCCGCCACCTTGAAAATGCCCCAAAGCCCCATATATAATCATTTTCGTTTCCCAAAGGATTTCGGCCTTCGACCAAAGCCCAAAGCCCTTCCCCCCACCTTCGATGGGAACCAAAGCCTAAAGTCCCCCCCTAACGATTTACGGTGCAAAAGAAATTAAAAAAACAACGTCCTATAAGCCCAAACATCAAACCTGTCATCATCGAAAGGCAATAAGCCGAATTTGCGTGTCACGTCAGAAACAATGATGGGTGCCCTCTTGGTGGTATAACGACCATATCGCAAAAATGAGACACGCGGGCGTAAATGAGAAAAAAATGAGAAAGCATTAAATTGTCTGCCAAATTGGTTTTGGGGGTTCTGAATGACAAATATGAGGGTTAATTTGAATAGTCCTTGAAGGAATTTCGAAAAATCTGGTTTTTGACTCTTCAAAGTAGCCACGCGAGTCACGCGGGCGGCAAGAAAACGGGAAAGGTGGAAGTATCGTGTTAGGTGTGGAAAGTTATGATTTTGCCTTATGTTTGTGAACGAAATGTTAGATTTTTGCACTATTAGAATATGTAATATTTTGACATTTCCAAAAATGCAACTATTTGCTTACATGGGAGAGATCCAGCAGATTTATGGCCCATTTTAGGGTGTTTGGAGGGTCACGTACTAAAATTCTTCTCATCGGGCGAAAGTGAGCGGCAAAGGAGATATTTTCAAAAGATATTGTGCTGGAAAAGTTGTTCGGGAGTGAAACCAACCAGGGGTGATGCTCCCTCAGGCTTCATGTGACCCAACATGGGCATTCAGCGGGTAAATTTGCCCTGAACAGGCTATTCCAGCACGATTCTCGGCAGCTAAGAAGACCGGTTAACTGTATTATTTCGCGGGAAACATTAAAATACGTCAGAGGCAAAATATCCCGCGGCAGGTGTTCCTACAGGTGTGCTGCACATGGATATATCGGGGCGTCCAAGGTTCAGGGTTTTAGGGTATATGTTGGAGGAGTCGTAACCGGAGGTCGTTTGCACACACCTGCGTTCGTGACATAGAACCACAACCCGCACCTTAGACTACCTACACCAGTATGGCATATTGCAGTATTGGATATGGCCTTTCGATACTTTTACGTTTCGCGACTGCCAGTTACAACAAGCCCAATGGGTTCCTGAAGACCCTTTAATTCTCCGCTTGTGGCGGCAAGCGCGGCAACAAGCTGAAGAAGACTGGGAGGACTTCGGGCAACATGCAGTTAATCTCAGGACCTATCACCGGTGGAGTTTTTGGCCGATGTACGTCCACGGCCGTAGATCCAGCGAAAGGTTCGGTGTGAGGCATCTCGTGTACTGGTATGAGGGCGGGTGGATCTACCACCGATACTCAGATTTGGAGTGGCGGGCCTGGCGAAATAGAAACCGCTACAGCGAAACAACGCACGGTGCCCTGACAGAGCTGGAAAGCGATCTGCTGCAAGAAGATGATAGGAGATGCGCAGTTTGCGGGCGTATGTTAAGAACCTGCACCCTCGCGCGCATATTTGATGCTAGCGCGTGCAATGAGGAGACGTATGCTTGGTAGCTAACACTTATGTCACGTGACTGTACACAAATAAACCGTATATTTACATGTATGAAAACAATAAGTTTCACGCCGTGTTGCCATTGTAATCTAGTGTGCGTGCCACGAGGAATGAATGAGGCTGTGTTGCTTACCTTCACCTGTCCAACGCCTCGGAGGCCAAGTTTTCCCTGGCCACCTTCAGAAGTTCTGCCTTTTCAGGTCCTCCCGGAACTCCGCCGACAGCAGGTTTGCCAGGAGGTTCGTCCCAGCAAGTCAGGATCTCACTCGCATCGA